>JAFLJL010015533.1:22623-67623 GCA_018398815.1 Conus ventricosus
AGCCTCCAGATCGTCTGTTTCCTCCCAGTCCGACCTTCCAGTTGGGCGTAGTCGCGTTTCGTGCTGAAGTCTTCACCTCTTCCTCAGGATTCACGTCACCATGTAGCAGCAAAACGTCACGAATTCCTTCATCTCGCCTTCATGTCGTCGAACTTTGCATTGAGAGTCTGAAGCATGGACATGACGTCCATCATGGTGGGTTCTGCTGCAGACGACGCAGCAGTGGAAGTGCTGGATTTAGTGCTGTCAGATCTGCCCGTACTGGTTCTTCGTCCCGCTCCACTGGCCAGGCTGGACTGTCGCAGAGTGTTCTTGGTTGGTCCAGGGTTTTGCTCAACATCACCGCACCGCAATTAAAAAAAACTCCCCCAAAACAAGTAAGTGAGGAGGCAGCCAACAACTACACCGTCTGCAACACTCCGAACTCTCAATGTCCTCTTCCGCATGTCGGCTCTGTTTCTTGCCCGCTTCAACATGAAGGCCACAAAGATAGGCACAAAACATCCACATTGTACGCGAAATGCTGATATGCAGAAGGCATGGTACCTTAGCAGCTACCATACAAAGACTTGGGTGACGTAACGTCTCAATCAGCAGTTATTAACTGTTAACTGCAGAGCAAATTAATCGTGTCTTCTACTCTGAACACAGTTCAAGATCCCCCCCCCCCCCCCCCCCCCCCCCCCCGAGAGAGAGAGAGAGAGAGAGAGAGAGAGAGTGAGAGAGAGAGAGAGAGAGAGAGTGTGTGTGT
Source organism: Conus ventricosus (assembly GCA_018398815.1). NCBI lineage: Eukaryota > Metazoa > Mollusca > Gastropoda > Neogastropoda > Conidae > Conus > Conus ventricosus. The sequence continues at coordinate 23,375 of JAFLJL010015533.1, forward strand.
GTGTGTGTGTGTGTGTGTGTGTGTGTGTGTGTGTGTGTGTGTGTGTGTGTGTGTGTGTGTGTGCGCGCGAGTGCGCGCCTGCATAAGCCTTTGATTTTTTTTTCTTTTTTCTTTTGCCGGAAATGAATGTTCAGAAGATGGCTTAGTAACAGGAACAGTAACACTAACACCAATAGAAATGACGACAACAATCACGCACAAAGACAACAGCAACAAGAAGAGCAAGAAGAAGAAGAAGAACAACCACAGCAACAACGACACTCCACACTCACTCACACACACACACACACACACACACACACACACACACACACACACACACACACACACACACACACACACGCTTGCTCGCACGCACGCACGTACGCACACATCTGTGGACTCTCCTGTGTACACACCTGCATCGCTCCACCAATGCAGATCCACCAGCGCACACACGTTTACAACATGCACCGGAGTCCCTTTTATCTATGTTTATTTATGAAATGTAGCACATTGAGAAGCTAGTGATAATGATAACTTTTGCTAAGATAGAAAGTTTCATTGAACTTTTTTTTCTCATATAAATTGCACTTTCCCAGTGTGCATGGGCACGAGTGGCAACGTCAAGTTACACAACCCTTGCACTCCTGTGCAGTGCGTGGGCACGAGCGCCTACGTGCTTTTTGTAGTGGTACTTTTATACCAAGTGCTGCTTTTTTCACAGTGGCTGTCTCTTTCGGTCTCCGTCTTTGATCTTTGGCTCCCGTGTTCCATTTTCGTTCTGATGGTGGGAAGGAAGAGGGAAATGGGAGGCGGGTCGAGGGCATGTAAATATAAACCAGATGAACTTGGGTGACATCAAGAAAGATGATGACTTTTAAAAACTTTTTTTTTTTGCGATCCCGAGTGATCACGTATTTGATTTTGTTTCAGGATGCGTAGTGCATGAAGTACTTACCATCCTTGAAGACGATGACAACATGATCACGGGAGATGTCTGCATAACCCCTCCAGGCAATGGAGCAGCAAGTGATGAAGACAGTGGAGACGAAGACGAGGGAGCCTTTCAAAATTTGAATCGGCAACAGCTTCTTGCTAATGCAGAGGGTGTCGCTCTCTGTTCAGGAGGTGAAGCTGTCAGAGTAGACTTTGTTGAAGACGTCTTTGATGACCTGCCTGAAGTTCAAGCTCATCAACATGTAGCTCCAGATAAGGTAGCTGCTGACAATGGTCATGTTCAACAGGAAGAATCACCTGCCAGCGACCAGGAACCACCTCCTGCAGCTCAGCAACAACCAGCACATAGACAGGAGACGACAGGATTTAGCTCAGAACAGGCTGCCTGCCTACAAAACCTACCCCAACAAGACATGTTTGAGCTGTTCTCTGATGATGGTGTACTTGACTACCTCAATGAACAAAATACAACTCCATGCCAGCCAAGACAAAGGAGACCAGGTCATCCAGACAAACAGCAGGACATAAGAACATTCTTGGTATCTTTCTTGTTTCGTGGTACAACCCATTGCCAAGGCGCCACATGTTTTAGGAGAGGAGCACTGATGTCCGAAATGAAGCTGTGTGCAACGCTATGACCCGTACCAGATCTTCACCTGAGTGACAACATGCGCAATGACCCAATGATAAGCTGGCAAAATTAAGAAATTTCGTGGTTCTGATCAATGAGTGATGTCTGCCACACTACCCAGTGTCCAGATGTCTCTGTGTGGATGAATCAATGGTATCTTATTTTGGACATCACTCCTGCAAGCAGTTCATCCGTGGAAAGCCAATTCGAATTTGATATAAACTGTGGTGCCTTGCAGATCCACTTGGATGCATTGTGCAGTTTGCGCCCTACATTGGTGCTGGACAGGGACTGGACCACTTGGACTTGGAGGCTCTGTGGTCATGGATTTGGGTGTAGGAGCTCCCAGAATATCCTTTTCATCTGACTTTGGACAATTTCTTTACATCTATCCCATTCTGTCTGAACTGGCCACCAGAGACATTAGTGCAACAGGCGCTATCCGACGCAACCGCATACAGCATAGCCCACTCATGGATGCAGGTGCTTTTGCCAGAAACCACGAGGATCCATTGACTTTCGTTTGGACAGGACAGAAAACATTCTCATCCTCCAGGAAAATGAAACAATGTCGTGACAATGCTTCAAACTGTGATGCAGCTCAGCCGTTGGGAAGGGCAAGGCGTTGGTCCAAACGTGAGTGACAGTTCATTCAGATTCAGTCAAATCTCAACGGGACATACAATGCCTCAATGAGGGGAGTCGACAGAGCTGATCAAAAGCATCAACACATACAGGATAGAAATCGGGACAAAGAAGCGGTGGTGGCCTTTCTTTGCTCATGCTGTCGAGTTGGCACAGCAGAACGCCTGGCTTCTCTACAGAAGTGCACCAGCTGACGCGCGTGATCTTGGTTTCTGTCGAAGCATTGCACACTTCTACCTGCGTGCTGCTTTCCCACCAGCTCCAAGACCATGCGAGCTGGTGTGCACTTCGCTCGTGTTCCTGACCACGTCAGAGAGGACATGACGCAACAATTCTCTGGCGATGATAATGTTCAAAGGCGAGTGCTTTGTGTCGCCGCAAAACCAAGAAGATTTACCAGAAATGTGGCATCGGGTTGCATTTGCACGGTTTCAACCAATTCCATCGAGTGTCTTAAACATTTGGTCAATGATCCCTTCGTGAACAATGTTTTAAATGAAAAACAAGACAAATAATGATATTTCATGGGAAATACTCAGCATGTTCAGGATTATGACTACTAGTCTCGCTAAGTTCTTCCTGTTTTGGTAAATGTGTTCCAGATGTGTTTTTGCGGGATTATGACTACTATCTCGCTAAGTCCTTTCTGTTTACATACATGTATGTCAGATTTATGTGCACTATGTGCAAACAACACTCAACATTCAACATGACTTTTGTTTCTGCATTCTCTGCTTTTTTGTTGTTGTTTCTTTTTGTGAAAACCTATACTCAGTCGTGGCATTTTCTTTATTTATTAAGTCAGTCAGTCTTTATGTTTACTTACATATTGCCAATAAAGGCAGTATTGAGTTCACCCTGATCTGTTATTGTTTCAACAAAAAATACTGCCCTCTTCTGTGCCCATGCACTCCTGTAGAGTGTACCTAACTGCAATCGTGACGTAGTCACTTATGACCAGTGTCACGGTCGCTAAGCCGGACGGCCCTACCACCCTTTCCCACACCTATTAACACTAGAGCAGACAATACAGCACAATAACACAGCTTTACAATCATGCGCACTTCTTTATTTCACACACACACTATGGCGCCCACCACTCACGTCCATCCACGCCCATACACCATTATCTCACTTCTTCCCTGACCCACATACCCTGCTATGACCCTGAGACCCCTAACCTATGCTAAAGCACCAGTTGCGGTATATCACTGCGACCTAGGGACGCAGAGATAGCCCGCACACGTGGTGACTAACTACTAGGGACAAGGACAACACAAGGGACTCTATTCTCTAAACTACTACCACCCACACCTCTCCCCAGGACCCACCCTTCTCTTTTGACCCGGGACCCCTACCGAACTGGTCGCTGCGTCCCTAACGGGGGCAACGACAAGTACCCTACACTGTGCTGGCCACTACGTCCCAAAAGGAGGCAGTAGCTAACACCCTTAACCCTACTCCCTAACGCTACACCCTTTTTACCACACCCATAGGAAAACCCCATCCCGGCCCGGAGCTCCAGTCCTCGGCGCTGTACTCGGCCCCTCACAGGCTGACGCCTCCCTGGACGACTGCACTCCGGTGCTGACCGTGGCCTCCCACAGTCCGACTCCCCGAAGACTCTGCACCCGCGGCGACCGTGGCTCCTCAGTCTGACTCCTCCCCCGCGCTGGCACAACACCTCTGAAGGCCCCTCAGTCTGACTCCTCCCCCGCGCTGGCACAACACCTCTAAAGGGCCCCGCCGGACACAACGGTTGAGGGAAGGCCTGGTGCAGTGCCCTCTCGACGAGTCCGGGGCTCGAAGGACGCCTCCTCCTCTGAAGGCCCCGCGGACACTGAGGGTGAGAGAAGGTCTGGTGCGGTGCCCTCTCGACGAGTCCGGGGCTCAAAGGACGCCCGAACAGGGAAGAGCAACGGGTGGCTGGAGAACTCCCAGAGAGCCCCGGTAGCAGGAGGAGAGCTGCCTCACAGACGGCAGACGGCCTGGATGGTCTCCCTCTCCCGGGAAAAGCAGCAGGCACGGGAAACCGCCGCTCACCTGCCGGCACGCGGCAGTAGACTACGGTGATCTGGCCCCAGCCTCAGGACGGGACAGGATAACCTGCTAACACAACTGTAGGCCACTACGGGTAATGTTGCTACTACCCGAGTCATCAAGGCCCATAGGCTACCTGGTAAAACTTTAACTCTCCATCTCCCTTGCCTACCTCCCACTCGGGAATGAGAGTGACCACTTGCATTTCGAATACACCCCCCATAACCCGTTACTTTGGGGTTAGCAGATCCATTCCCTGCCAACCTTTACAACAGCAGTAAAACAATATTCTCCCTGAGCCCCATCCACGCTATTACACATGAAATTATGGCTCACACATCTGAAGTCAAGTAAGTCATCTGAAATTTTGACACACATAATTCTCGGAGAAATAATCCCAATCCAAGCAATCCAACACGGACTCCATGGGCCCCCCTTAGAAAATACTAAATAAACTAGCAATTTCACAAGGAAATGTTTCCACATAGTAATCAGTAAATTTAATACACATCTCAGAAACAACAAAACAAAAAAAAATTATCAATTTCTAACGGTTCACAGTTCTAGCATATTCATACAAGAGAATCGGCTCACAGCCACAATCCTTCATATTCTTACCCCTTTTTGCACTGTCAATTATAATCATATATCAATACATGATTTGTTCGCCAAAATTTCCATCCAGCACCCATTCTCATGTCATCTCTTGTCAGATAACCCAGTGGTTAATCCTTGTTATGCCAACCCAACCATACTTCATACAATATTACATGCTGCACATCCTCCGTTTTTATCCTATCAACTGCTGAGCTACCCGCCTTAAACTTTACCTTACCCTTCTTTCCGACTACTAAAATTCATAATGGGACTGTCTCCCTACAACCTAAGATATCTTTCTCCAATCCTATTCTGTCCCAAACACATTCATCCCTGCATGTGTGTCGACTGTCATTTACTAAAAAAAAAACAACCCAAAACCACTTCTAACCCTATGGACTCACTGTCCTGTACCAAATACGTACATCACAGATACAGTCTGCACGCACACGACACCCGCGTCGAGAACCATGACTCGTAACGAAAGTGAAAAGACACCCAATATAAGTTGAATGGTCACGACCGTACTCCAGTATAAACCACTCGACCACAAATCAGCCTTGGCCCTACTGCACAGTTAACCGATTCCAATGCTGTGCAGGTCAACTCCGAAATCGTTACTCAATTTCAACAAACTACTACTATTTACAACTGAAATTGAGCACAATCCCTTAACAATTCACGCAGACACATCTGCACCTGACTCATACTATGATCCTCAACAAAATGCAACCTCGTATTACTTCCTTACTAACCCCCCTGAAATTAACATGAACTAATCACAACCAATATCTACATCACCGTCCATCAACGGTTATTATATCGAACCCACATTGTCTAGCCAAACTGTCACATGACAATCGAATTCAGGAACAATAATAATAATAATGAACCCCTTAATAATAGGAACCACTATGTACACTATTTACAGAATATACAGAAAAGAGGTAACAACACAAACCGGCTGACAAAAGCTTCAATCACAGAACCAAGACGACATCATACCAGACAACCAGTATACGCAACAACATAATACAACTAAACATACCATGAGACAACTACAGTACAACTCGCCATAATACAAGACAACATGACGAACAGCACACCATGAACCTAACAAATCACCCAAACTGGACAGACAGACGTTCAACCACACCAGTTCTGCAACTGGCTGAAGTGGCTGCCAACAGAGGACACAGAACCCGGGACAGGCCAAGGGCACACCAGACCCGACGAGGACTGGCACTGACTATGACTCGAAGTCACTCAGCTCGACTAACGGCGCTGCCGCCGCAACTAAAAAGGCGCGTCCACTCCGACGAACACCAGGGACCGAAAATGAAGCTACCCCAACGCATTCGACCTGGTCGGAACCAAGCGAACTCTACTCACAAACACAAAACAGCGATTGGTCAGAGCAGCGTATCCCTCCGCAGAGCTGACAAAGCCGGACCAACGGGATAGTTGTTGCTCGTGCAATAACACGACAATTTACCACAACAACTCACAGACTTGACAACACCAACAACAGCGATATCCTGCCCGCCTTCTCTGGTGTAGAACCAAAGTAACAAAAGGGTAACAAACGGGAACGAAACCAACCTCTCGCTTCCACTCCTTCCATAATGAAGACTGGAATTCAAGATATTGTATGTTATTTCCCAGCCCCCTACCTAGCTTAACCTTCCACCTTAACCAAAACCCCAAATCTTACACACGCACGCTCGCACACACACTTATACACATATGCACACGCGCACACGCTCTCTATTTCGGAGTTACCATTACTCCAAACCTATGGACGGCTGATTTAGTACCGCCGATCGGTGACACACCCCCCTGCCTAAGTTTTAACTACAGGTTAAAAACCAACAAAACTTCTCAAACCGATCGGCGTTTACTCACTCCCTACCTATAACCATCCAACTCCACACTACTCACTCTGCCCTGCGGTTACTTCTGATGTACCCATCATCATTTCAACAACATCACTTTTCAATACATCATTAACCGCAGAATACATTATTCAACCTGGTCTAACTCTGCCTCATACGACTTAACGCAGGCACTTACAGGCAGCCGTTACATTACGGTCTATATATAAACTTCATAACTGAAGGTGCTCTGACCATGCACGACCGCTATGCAACACGTGCTACAATACCCACACCCCCAGCAACACTTTGCTACGTCATTCTCTTCCAATGAAAATGTCACATGCATATCTTTGACAATGTCAACCCCTCTTGACATAGGTAAATAGAACTTACAGGTTCTCTCTCTCCCCTCCCTCTCTCTCTCTCTCTCTCTCTCTCTCTCTCTCTCTCTGGCAAGCGACTTAAGAAGTCTGCCGCCACATTGTCCTTTCCAGACACTGCCTGCACCGTAAACTGGAATGACTCGCAGCTGCAGTGCCCACCTGGTGATCCTCCCACTAACACTCTAGACCCCACAGCTACCTTCCTGGGTTTCGTCCTCAAATGACAATGCGCTTGTACCTGCAACTGCTGTTGCCAATAGTAGAACAGTAATATGCCGACTCTAAGCCACTTTCACCCCTCAACCAGTTTTCGGGCGAAAGTGCCCTAGAATCAGCATATTACTGTTCTCTGACAAGTAAGACTTCAATAACCAAAAATAACGATTATCTACAAACAAACATACTGTGCAGGGTTATCCGTTTTTATACTAATTTACTAAACTTTTCAGATTTCAGTTTTTGTTTAATCCTATGTTTTTCCTGGTCATTTTCAATAACATCATTTTCGCGCAAACATTCTTCAAATGAGTCTCTGTCTTTCATGTGAAATAAAACTACAGTCTTTAACTGTTCTCTAAAGTCTTTTAAAACCGAGTTATATTTTTGGCATAAAATCCACACACTTATCCCAGCATGTCTTCCGCTGAAAGCTAGTTTTGACAAAGTGTTTCTCTTTTTAACTATGTCTCTTTCTGCCGAACAGTCATCTATAATAAATAGTGTCTGCGTTCCTTCAAACAGTCTATAAAAACTGTTCTAAACACTCACTCAGTTTATTGCTAGGATTAACTAAATATATGTCATCATCTGTCCATATAAACCTTCTATCATGATATGCTTTGTTCCATTTAAGTGTTGGACAGAAAACCACAATATGATCAAAATTATAACGATAAACTGTTTGTAACAGTTGAGGATAAATATTGTTTTTCCACAACCAGTCTGCCCACAAATCAATGAGCAATGAGGAGTTTTTGTCATAAAGTTTAACTGCTCCATAGTTTTATAGCAGAATTTAATCTAATCCAGTTATTATTTTTATCATACTCTCCGTCAAAACTTGTTCAGTATAATAAAACCCTACGAGGCCTAAATGTGTAAGATTAATCCAATTCAGTTCTGTAAGATTGTTTCTATTTAAGTCAACATTGATTTTGTTGCTTGTTGTTATAATCTTAATATCCTCGCCATTGTGAAGAACGACGACAACAACGTTAAGGCGTTAACGTCTAAGTTTTGCCAGCTAATATTAATTCCTTTATAGGACGTCACTACGCCCACAACCCCATCCCTCTCCACATCTTAAAGACAGAATTTCAAATATCATGTGAAGTGTCTCCTAATTTTCTGCTTGGAAAGAACTGTAATTTTGTAGAAGCTTTTTTACAACTGTTTCTTTTCTGTGGAGGATGTACTTTTTTTTCCCATACGGCGTATTTCAATTTCTTTCCGACTATTGTCGTCCGGCATAAGACTTACATGTAAAGGGCCAGAGTTGAATGCTTTTCTGAAACTTTTTTGACGGCTAAAATATGTAAATGGGCTTATGAATTCAAATTTATTTCCCATTCTAAATATGGTTCTAAGTGCCATTTGAGGTCAGGTTTTCGAACTATTTATATTCATACTGGCCAACATTATTTGCCTCTAGATTGCGCAGTTGTTCTAGTTTAGGAAACTTTTTGCTGTCGCCAACCTCTTTACGTTTTATAATCACCATCTTTAGTGTACTCAAAACCATACAAAGCGCCTATCTCACCATTTTGTTCAAAGTCCGCAACGTCTGCAAGGTCTTTTAATTCTAAGGTTAACACCTTACAGGCGCTAATGTAACTCCTGATTCTTCTGGCCCACGCGACATTATTTTTAGTAACGTATTTATTTTATTTCCAAAACAATGTGCAGGTTATCACATTTCACAACTTTCCCCGCTTTGTCTTTGATTTTTATATTAAATGATCCGACCCTCCCACAAACTAATCTTTTAAACTGTAAATTAGGGAATTGTATAATTTCATAATCGCAATAAGCAGCTTTCCCTGACGGAAGAGCTCTTAAAACAGTTGAGGGCCTTCCATCATATAAGTTTTCATCAGTGCTTAGCTCATCCAAATGAACATAGAGTAATGAATGTAATGCAAGATCGAGCGGATTTTCTCCCTCATAAGTAGTTTTGTTTGACGTAACTTCAAAACTATGAACGGCTTGATTGGCAGTTGTAAAAACCTAACATTTTAGCTAGCTCTCCATCAAAATGGTAACATACTTCTTCTTCTTCTTCAGGTTTGAAGGTCAACATTGTTTTCAGATTCGCATTGTTAAGTTTGAGAGTAATGTTAAAGTTACTCATTGCTTCTTTTAGTGAGCAAAACCCGTAATAACCATCAGGTATGGTTAACTGGCTAACTAATTGTCCTCTATTATTAACTTTTGTAATCTTATTATTCTCCTTGGATTCGGTTATATTAAACCATACGACTTTGTAAAATATTTCATGAAGTGCAACCATCTGGCCCCGCATTCGTTATTAATAGCATGTTCTAAAAACGAAGGACGGTCTTGAGTTGTTATTGTTACAAACATTTTTTAAAACAAATTAAAATGAGTGCATTCAAATATACTGATGCAAAATATTCTGTTGGGCCGCACTACAATCTTAAAAATATAACAACTGACACCCTCGACATTCTGTGACCCAGACTGACACCTTTCATAAAAAGGTAAGTACTCCATTAAGCAGATATCTTAACCCTCCTATTAAAAACGACCGCATCCCAAAAGTGTGGTTTAGTCATCCGATGCAGTTTTATCAGAAGCAGTTAAACTTTGCTGTGTTTTGTGCATCAACTGGGTGTGGAGTGTCGTATGCTGATCACTTAAATCATCCTGATCCTTTGGTGAGGTCAGTGTACAGATTTCATTTCTATTACACCTTCAGACGTATTTTAACTGAACTGCAAGCACCATTACCAAATGACAAACCGTTTAATCCATTCAGCAACCGAATAGACATGAAGGCTTTTGAAAGGATCTGTAACGAATTCAATATTAACATCAAGACAGACTTTAGACAAAAGTCTGATCTTAATCATGGCTTAGGCACCCCTTATTATTGGGGCGTGCACAGAAAGTATAAGTATGACTGGAATCCTCCTTACACATCTTTCTCTTCAGGCACAACTGTTCACCTCGGGTCCATAGAGCAAGAGCATAAAACAGCATGGACAACATTTATCTTAGACACTTCTAAGGGCCTAACTAGAGCGGGAATAGAACGAATAAACGACTCTATTCGTACTTACGTTTGGTGTTTGCTAGGTTCACAAGCACAGGCAAGATCGAGCATAACTGATCCTTCTACTGGCTTTGATGCACAAAAACAATACTTAGCAAATTTAGAGGACGCCATTAATTCTACAGTTGATTTACCTTCAAGTATAAAAAGGTACCAAAATGTTTTTACAATACGCAAGATCGAAAGTAGACTTTGCTGTTGGCACTGGTTTATACATGCTGCCTTCTGACCTCAGACTCCAGATAGGTACAATAATAAAAATAATAATGAAATTCTTATAGCAGGCAATGAACAGAAGGTTGGGAAAAACGACATAAATTCTGAGCCAGTAATATTACAAACAATAAAAGAACACCCAAGATTAAGTCATCTAATTCCCGAAGTCCAAAGCCCAAAGGCCATTGAAGACTCAGCAAAGCTCGCGGACTCTGTTCGCGATGACCATGAATATGAAAAGACAGCGCTTGTTCTTGGATTAACAGGCCTAGGATTACTTGGTCTTTATCTTACTAAAAATTAACCCAACTATTAAGAGAACTAATGTCCATAAGTGCTCGGCCATAAAGCCAACTACTTTGCTTGCAGTAGACAAAAGCCAGCTGACAATACTCCCCCAATATTCCTGGTAAAGCGTCACGGCTTTACCAGCTAATGTTTTTAATAAACTTGCAAGATGATCAAGCTGTTTTTTTACCATGATTTATCAGGCGGAGATGGAGGCGATGGCGGCGGAGGTAATGAACTTTGACCTCCACCGCCGCCTGTAATAGCCATCACCAGTGTACTTATTGCAAATCCTAAGGCCGTTATAACGCTTGCTAATGTGACTCCTTGCTCTCTGAACAGTGTTCGGATTCGTTCTGCTAGTGTTGTGTCTTCATATAAAATTTTCCGGATAGTTTCCTCTATTCTATTCACTTGAGTTCGTAATTGGTCTCGGTTAGTAGTTGTCACTTCTAGTCTGCCGATCTCTCTTGTTCAAGATCTTTTAGTCTTTGGGTTATTCTTTCTTTAATATCAGGCCCTAAGTTGGCGTCATCAGCCTCAACGAGTTTTTTCTTTTTCTCTTTTTATATGCCCATCTAGTTCACCTAGTTTTGCTAAATTGTTTGTTAATTCGCCTCTGATGCTTCTCAAAGCATGATCAAGGGCCATTAGTTCTCGCATGGGTAGCGGTGAGTCGTGTATAGTCTTTAACGCTGTTTCTTCTGAAAAACTGGATTCTGCTTCTATTACATTTATTACTTCACCTGCTGATTGATTTAATTCTTTAAGTTCCATTGTTTTGCATTTGGTTTATCTGTCGGGAGTTCTTGCAGTGTGTTTTGAAGTTTAGAAACTGCCTTCGCCCTTAATTTTGGCCTAACAAGGCCAAGGCGATTTTGTACGCTCGCAGGGAGTCTATTTCTAATTGAACCCACGGCTAAAAACTTTGATGGGTCTTTTTTAGTTGTAAGCTGAACAAGTTGTCCTTGGTCGCTCCTCACAAACAAATGGTCATCTTTACTTCAAAATCATTAGGGTCTATAAATTCGGGAGGTTCTTGGCCTAAACTTTGGTATAATGATCTGACCTTACTTTCTGTTAATTCACGCCGCAAAGAGAGCCCCGAGCGATGTTGTACCAAAGGAGTCATTTCACTCATGTCGTCTCCAGAATCTAAAACATCATAATCTTCATCCTCAATGCCTGCCATGTTTTTAAATAATTAACTTTTTTATTTTGTTTTATAAAAAATGCCACAATCATATGGCTCGATTCTTGACCCGCATAGAAAACAGAAAGAGCCCCATGGCGTGAAGGGAAATAAACGGAATATTATTGTTCCAAATAATCCATCTACTATTGATGCAGATCAAATTCTTACTGTCAAATTTCCAGACCTAGGAGCAGATGAATTGATTGTGCCAGGCTCTGCGCGGCTTACTTTAAAATAGAACTCGAAGCAGCAACAGACCCAAACAGGACAGTTGTACAGAATCTGGGGCGGGCAATCGTTAAGAAAATTTCTATAAAACTTGAGGGCAAGAAATATTTTCTTTACACAATGCAGACATATTTTTAACCTATTCTGATCTATGGCTAACCGGAATGAAAGGGCTGATCTTGCGTTTCAAGGAATCGAAAATGAAGAAGCACTAAAACATAGAATAGGCGCTGAAGATACTAAAGACGGTAAAAAGTATGCAGCTGTAAATTTTGCGTATGGAAATCGCTTTTCCATCCCCTTAGATTTTGAGTTGTTAAAAGCGCATGCACCGTACTTTCAAGGAGCGTTAAAAGACAGATTGTCATATGAACTAACTTTTAATGAATACAAACGTGTTATCAGATCAACAGACACCGAGCAAAGTACAGCATTTCTGACATCTCGTTAGAGTTTGACGTTGTTAGCAACCATAAATTAGCAAGGCTGATTGAGCACCAATATCAGTCCACAATTAGTAATATATTACGAAAACGTGCGTCATCATTCAACATATCCCAAAGCAGGGCAGACACTATATGGAATTTTAGTTTTAGTGTTGCAGCATATTCACTTAAAGGCATTATATTGCTGTGCGAAGATGAAGAACCGTTCAAAGAGGAAGTGAAAAGTTTTTTTAATCCTAAAATAACGAAAGTGCAATGTACAATTGACGGTAGTCCTAACCAAATCTACGCTAGCGGGCTTAGACCTTATCATCATTTTGACGAAATAAGAAAATTGTTTGCGGGTGGGAGGGGTAGAAGTCTAACAGCAGACCTAGTGTCTAAAGATTTACATCTTCACAATGTTAGGCTTGATGATTATTTAACAACAAAATACGGTTTATGGATTGACCTAAGGTCAACAGAGGATAATCAGGTGCATGGAAGCGGAGAAATGTGAAAGACGTAATAAACATTCAAATTGATAAAGAAGAAGAAGCCGATAAACCGCTTAATGTACATTTGTTTTTATTATATGATGCACAGCTAAATATTGAAGCTAACAGATTAGAAAGTGTACTATACTAAATTATTTTATTTAAAAAAAAGCATGTCTGTTCAGGTTTATTCCAAATGTGCCTACAGCACCGCCAAAAGAAGAGATAGTAGAAACCCCTAACATAAAAACCTTCAGATTAACCAACATTACACAAATGCAGCAAGTACTAGAGCAAGACCTTTCAAAATACAGCAAAACCAAACGAAGGTATTCTGCTGCCTTTAATGCTGTTACATATGTTAATACTGGAGCATCGACTATAAGTGCTCTATCAGCAGGAACGAGTGTTGGTCTCTTAGCAACAGGCATAGGCGCACCGCAGCTTTACCTCTAGGAGGTTTGTCTTTAGCTCTCGGTCTGTGTTCATTAGCTGTAGGTGCTGCTAGCAAAAAATTAAAAACTAAACTCCAAAAGCACACAGCTATGGTTCAACTAATAACGGCTAAACTTAGTTCGTTCAAACTGACAATAAATAAAGCACTAGCTGACTCAAACATCACGGATGAAGAATTTAATCGTTTACAGGCCGATTTTGATGACTACAAAAGACAAAAGTTTGATCTTCAAAGAAAGGCGGGGACAACTTTTTCTCAACAGCCAGACGCCGAGCAGATAAAAAAGGAATGCTTAAAAAAAGTAAACGAAACATTAAACTCTGTTCTAAACAGCTCACAGTAACAACAACGAAGGGTGTTTATACTTTAGTTTATGAGTCTAAGCACAAAAAGACCGTCGATATTGATTCTGATTAAGCCGTTGTTATTTTTTTTAATTTAAATAAATATGTTGGCTTAGAAAAGAAAGACAGCATGGCTAAGATATATGAAGGACAAGACGAATTTTTTGAAGGAATGCTCGAGAGAGAGCGTTTATCAAGAGCACTGAATGATATTGATTTAGAAGTCATTGACCCAACAAACGTACAGGCAAGTGTTGTTCATGCTATTTCTCAAGTTCCAAGTAAACTAACAATAGACCCCCAGTTAAAGTAATGTAGCTGTTTTAATCGACTATGTAACAATAAATGAAGAAAACCTAGAAGTCTGGGTCTCGACTAAACAACAGACTATTCTTCCTCTAACGACTTAACACCCGGTGGGCAGACGAACTGCTTACACAGTTTGACGCTGCCGTGAAGAAGCTAAAATGAGAGGCTCTGGTTGGCAGAGGGCGAAGTCTTAGAGATTAGATTAAACAGGCTAAGTATGCACCGATTGTGGGCAAGGCTTACATTCCGCTACCTCGGAGTTGGTTTTAAAGAGAGCAGTTTTAACATAAAAAAATTCAGACAACAAATGTTTCATGTGGTGCGTTCTTGCAAGGCTGCATCATGTCCGCGACCACGCAGAGAGAGTGACTAACTATCGGCAATACGCCAAAGATCTTAACTTCAATGGAATATCCTTTCCTGTTAGTGTAGACCAAATTGATCAGTTTGAAGAACAAAACAACCCAATAACTGTTAATGTATACACATGGGATGAGGAAACAAATTTGGTGCCAATTAAAGTGTCCAAGAACAGTCCAACAATAGGCGAACCAGCCAAAAGTCATGTGGACTTACTCCTAATGTTTTCGCCAGCAGGGCTGCCCCATTACACTTTGATACGCACAATGAGCAGATTATTAGCGCATACTTCAAAACATGAACATAAACAAGAATTCTGTAGAAAATGTTTAACAAAAATTTCCCAACCGCTCAAGCCTCGCTTGAACATATAAAACATTGTAAAAGTTCTGTAGACTGTAAGACAGAACTAACTACGCCCCCTCCAGGATCTAAAGTTAGTTTTAAGAACTGGAAACGGCTGCAAACAAGTCCATACGTAGTTTACGCAGACTTCGAGTCGCTTATTGTTCCTTATGAAGGGCCAGCGCCACAAAAACTTCAAAAAACAGTCTTAATAGTAATCATCAGATTTGTTCATTTGCCTTCATTGTTGTCAGGTCGGATGGCGTTTATTCAGACCAGAATTATATAGAGGACCAGATGCTGCAGAAACATTCTTAAAACGCATGCAGCAAGTGCGTAACGCCTGTTCTAATAATCTAAACTTATCTAAAAATCATAATGGCGCCTGAAGACCAACAACAGTATGACTCAGCCACGCATTGTTGGATTTGCGTTTAGAGCTAACGCCCAAGAGTGTAAACCCCACAGTAAGAGACCATGATCACATTAGTGGGAAGTTTAGAGGTGCATCGCACAGTAAATGCAATCTTCAACTAAAGTTTGATCCAAAGACATGGAAGCTGCCTGTATTCTTTCACAACTTGCGAGGTTACGACTCTCACCTTATAATGCAAGCAGTAACCAGCGCCTTCAGGGTAGCATGCATTGCACAGTCATCAGAAAAGTACATGTGCTTTTAATCTAAATAACATGTCTTTTTATGACTCTATGCAACACATGATGGGTTCATTAGAGTCACTGGCTATGTCTTTAAAGACCTGCCCAATAACAGAAGAATATTTTGACTAAACTCTTGTTAGAAAGGGCGTTTACCCTTATGAGTATATGAACATTGGGAAAGGTTTGATGAAGATACACTTCCACCTAAAGGCGCGTTCTTTTCTAGTCTTAGAGGAAAGGACATCAGTGATTCTGATTACCAGCATGCTCAAGATGCGTGGCAGAAGTTAGATTGTAAAACGATGGGGGATTATCATGATTCATACTTGAGGGCTGATGTATGTTTGTTGGCGGACATTTTTGAAAATTATAGGAAGACCTGCATGAAACATTATAGCCTGGATCCCGCGCATTACATTTCTGCGCCCGGATGAGCTGGGACGCTTTCTTAAAGTTTACTGGAGTACAGATTGATTTATTGTCAGATTTACCAATGATTCAGATGATTGAAAACGGGTTGCGTGGGGGAATTAGTATGGCGTCGCATCATTACTGTAAAGCAAACAACAAATACTTGGACGACTATGATCCGAGTAAAAGGTCTAACTAATCTCATGTATTTTGACGCAAACAATCTGTATGGGTTGGGCAATGGCGCAATCACTTCCATTACGTAACTTCAAGATGTACACAGGTACGAATAATATTCAAAAGGCATTAAAGTGGTTGAACAGTTTAACGCCTGATCAGCAGCGTGGATACATTCTAGAAGTTGACTTAGAATATCCTCATGAACTCCATGACCTGCATAATGACTATCCATTAGCAGCAGAAAGCTAAAGACGAATCCCAAAAGAGCCGCCTAAACTTGTGCCCAATCTTCGAGGCAAAAAAAATTATGTCTGTCATTACAGACTTCTACAATTTTATTTAAGACATGGATTGAAGTTGACAGCAGTTCATCGCATAATTGCTTTGATCAAGAACAGTTCATGAAACCATACATCATGAAGAACACTGATCTCAGAACTAAATCCACAGATGCTTCAGAAAAAGACTTTTTCAAGCTGATGAACAACAGCTTGTTTTGGAAAAAAACTATGGAGAAAACCGCACAAGCGCAAAGATGTCAGATTAGTCACCAAGAGAACGAAGCAATTAAGCTGACTTCTAAACCAAATTATCAGGACTTTAGAAGATTCCATGATCACCTTTTTGGCATAATGATGAAAAAAAAGAAAGTCAAATTGGACAAACCTGTATTTATTGGGGTTTACTGTTTTAGAATTATCAAAGCTTTTGATGTTAGAATTTCTTATGACTACTTTAAGCCCTCGTATCCTGAGTCCAAGTACTTTACACAGATACAGATAGTTTTGTTATAGATATCCCTACTGAAGACATCTATAAAGACATGGAAATGGAAGCGGCTAAAGGGCAGCGGGATGGTACGACACATCTGATTACCCTAAAGATTCGCCTTTGCATTCAATTACTAATAAGAAGGTTTTAGGAAAGATGAAGGATGAATTATCTGGAAAGGTGATCAAGGAGTATGTGGGGTTAAGATTTGAAAATGTACAGTATTTCGAGCCAGGAGAAAATCATTAAGAAAGCAAAGGGAATAT
The DNA here is from genome assembly GCA_018398815.1 of Conus ventricosus. Lineage (NCBI taxonomy): Eukaryota > Metazoa > Mollusca > Gastropoda > Neogastropoda > Conidae > Conus > Conus ventricosus. The sequence continues at coordinate 40,734 of JAFLJL010015533.1, forward strand.
CTCGCAGCGTTGTGCAGTCAAACATATCGCATGGGAACTATAAAGAAGCATTGTTTGCAATAAGACTTTTCATCATGACAACGTAAAACTGCGATCTAATCTACATGAGATCAACACACAGTTGTAACAAAAAAATCATTAGATAGAACAAACACAAAACGGGTGTTTGTTAATCCAGAGTTTTCATATGCAATTGGGCACTGGAGAACCGTAAATTAATTAAAGCGGAACTGTGTCTGGCGGAATTATCTGCAGTTCTTCTTTCACAAAAGATCTTTGAGGAGCTGGTTGTTTTGTTGTGTCAGTTTCTCGTAAATATACACGGGCGGATTCATTTTTACAATTCTTTTTATTTCGTACGGGTCAACACTCCAAATTGGATCGGTTGCCCTGATGCGAGTGTCCCCTTCTGCTTCCCCCGGTAAATAAAGGTACCTTACTTTCAATCCAAATGGTAATAGTTTGCCGGATGAAGACTCTCCTTCAACAACATTTATTGTTTTTCTTTTGATTGCTTGTACTGGTTTTAGCCCTTTAAATTCTTCATTATTCATTGCGCGCAAACTGAGGGCAGTCTTCTAACCCATTCTGTGTTGCGAGAATTGTCAATCAGCTCTCTGTGATACTGGTAGGAAAAAAGTCTTTCGGCTAACTGTTTGTTAAAGTTTTCAACTAAAGCCTGTGATCTGTGAACTCCCGGAATGCCTCTTTTAATGGTAACTCTATGTTTTAACAATAATTGATTCACTTGGCCTTTAAATTCTTTTCCATCATCGACTTGAATCATGCGAGGATAAGTTAGTGCCCTCGTTGGTATATCAGTTGTATAGCGACAGCAACAGCAGAAGCACTCTTTTGTGTTAATGGCTCCGCATCTTTGTATCTTGAAGCCATGTCAACGACTGTGAGTGCGTACTTAAATCTTTTTCGTCTAATCCTATCAGAGGGTAAATATAGAAGATCCATTTGATGGGTGTCGTTCGTATTGTATTCACAAAGTGTGGTCTCTGTATTCGTTTGGGCGCAGGTAAATAAATTTGCCAAATCGCTTGTTTAGATAACCATTCTTTTGCTGTTTGTTCACTGACTCCCTGCTCTGGCTTAGCTTTTTAATTGCTGCGATTCCCTTCCAATATCCTTTTGGCGAATAATAGTTTTTGTTCATTTTTTACTCAGCCAATATTATGCGCAACAAATACACAACGGTCATACCAACGACAATAAACCCGATTTCTTGCATCTTTTGTTTTCTGATGGTTGATAAAAGTCGCTAAATTTTGGTGGGGGCAATGTCTCGATTGGTTTGCCTGTTACTAGATAATATTGTTTTATTGCTTGATCAACATCTTTAAATGTGTAAGCTGCATGGCCCTGTTTTTTCAGAGTATCATTAATAAAATCTAACTGCTCAATTCTCTGCTTTTCATAGCGATCTTGTGCTGCAGCTAGTTGCTCCACAGCTTTTGTTATGTCTTTTTCTCTCGCCTTCATCTCGCAGTTTACTAAATGCGTAATTACTTCCACTAAAAGCGAGCGCATTAACCACAGCGCCGCCTATCATCATTACGAGCGAAGCCATTTTTATAAATGTATTTTTTATTTACATATTTATACTGTCTGGAATTATTCCTTGCTTGACTAGAAAATCTTTCGTGGCAACCGAAGCTGCAATGATAGCAATCAGCTTTGCTGAATCCTCAAAGTCTAGTTTGCCAAGATCTGCTGGTTTAATTCTTAACACTTTTAACAAGCATTGAGAATCCTAACACTAGACCTCCAATAACAGCAGAATGGTATACAAGGTTCCAACAGTTTATCGTGCTCATTTTTAATAAAAATTAAATACTTATAATTAATAAAAAACATGAACAGTGATATCTACACAGCTACAAGCGGCCTAAACCTTCCCGAACTTATGAAGACCAAGTTGAAGCAAGCTGTTATGCACCAAAAGGAGAGGCTGTATTCTTTGCACATGTGGAAAACAAAACAGTTCTCGGAAACTAATTCACATAGAACAGATTCAACAACAGATAGTCCCGCAAGACATAATAAAGTATCATAACAAGTAAGAAGCAGCAGCTGGTTTCTAGAATGGTGGAAAGTGAGGGGCAAACGGTCTTAGTTTGTATACTAAACTATCAGTAGATTACTCTCCATTGCTTCTGAACAAAGCTTACGATGATTTTAAAACGCAAGATCCAGTTTTAACAAAGTCCCATTAAGTCTCTAGGCTTGATTTATATTACAGATTTTGAACATTGGTTATCGCCATTAAACAATGAAAAAAACTTTTAATCAAAGATTTTATTTCCCATCAAAATACCGAGCCAAGAAAATCAGGCAGAATCAGAAAACACTGAATCAGTGGAGAAAGTAACCAAGCCAGAAAATCAGCAAAAACGCTGAAACAGGTGATACCATAAAAATCCTGGCGTAGTCGCTGAAGCAGGAAGAAAATTACATAGTAGAACACAAAAAAAATTAATGTTACAGAATATAACTCCTAATGAAAAACATAACACCGCCCCACCCGCCAGAACAATTATTCAATGCCACATAAAAAACTCCCATATGATCTCAAGGGCCCCCAAAGTCATCATGAATATAGAACTTAAAACTGTTGCCATTTTTAGCGCCAATGCTGCTGTTGGGGGCAGTTATTACGGTATAAAAAATATACACAATGCAGCAGAAACAAAAGCAAACAAATAAAATCTGAACCGTTAAATACAAAGCAACAGCACCCAAAACCGCCAACTAACAAAGCATCATTTTGATCCAATAAAAAGCAAAAATAATTTTAAATTTATTAAAAAAAAATAGATCATGGCGTATTTATAAAAAAATGATAAAGTCAATAATTAAAGACATGAGTCTATATAAGCCATTCCATAGACCAAATTGTAATCAATTCGGTTGCTTAGAAGTAAGAATCAATAAGGATCTATGCAGAGAACGCAGAGCAAGACATTCTCAACGATGACACTTTTTTGAGGCGTGTGTGTACATATTAGCAATTACTATTTAAGATAAAAACATAGATTTTATTTTTTTTTGATAATTATAAGATAACTTCAATAAAGAACTTGGTGTACTTAGAAGACTTAATCAGACTTAACATGCCCTTGATTCAAGAACTAAGAAGATACTTTAGCCAAGAACTAATAGGAACTTGAAGTAACTTAATTAAAACTTAATTAAGAAACATGGGTGACTTAATTAAAAACATAATTAAGAACTTGGGCGACTTGGGGTAGTAGTGTAGTGGTGTACACCTGAAGGGAGGGGTGGGGGGACGTGCGTGGGGTGGTGGGTGTGGGGGTGGGGGTGGGGGACGTCGTGCGTGGGTGGGGTGGGGGACGTGAGTGCGTGGGGTTGGGTGGGGGGAACTGCGTGCGTGGGGTGGTGTGGGGACTTGCGTGCGTGGGGTGGGGGTGGGGGGAACGAGCTTTCGGGGTGGGGGGTGAGTGGGGGACTGCGTGCGTGTTTTGTGCGCGCACCTTGATTATTTATAAGAAACAATGTTCAATATAGTATAGTTATAATCAGTAAAACAACAAAAATAACAGCACACACTCACAAACCATTTAAAAAATAGGAAGTGCCTTTGCACAGAAAATGGGAAAGTGTATTATGTGTTGGCGCTTAACGCCGTAAATTCAAAGGACGGCTGCCTACTCTACTTCTTCTGTTCAACTGACGATTAGCAAAGCAGCCACCAAGTGCATTATCTAAAGCTTGATTTAATAAACAAGACAGTTGAATAAAGTACATTCTGTGGCCGCCCGAAGGCAGCCAAAAAAGTTGAAGCAGACGTGAAGCGAACAGTGAAGTCCATAAACACAGCAATATATACAAAGACATGAAGGTGCTTGGTGGAAATTCAAGCATCAACACTAAACAAACCACAACCTCTCCTGCCATGAGCGGTATCTAAAAAAAGATCTTACTCAAGAGGTAGCCTGCAGTGGTCCTTACCAGTCGCGCCACGATGATAAAAGCAGCCAACACTAAACAACCCCGACCGCACCTCATGAGCGGATCTTAAAAATAGATCATACTCATGGAGACTGCCAGTGGTCATAAACAGTCGCGCTCACTGTTTCAAAAACACGCCGCACAAACAAACAATGTATGACTAGGCTGTTGACAGATGAGGTTCAGCCAGAATAAGAACTTTTGACCAGTAGATTCTGATTCTTCAATCTGTACATGTTACAATTTGCTTCAGTTTATTCATGATAAAACTGATGGCAGACCAATATTGGTAAAACTCGAGGAAATGGTTGAATACTTTTGCAAGAGTACGTAGCTTGCGTACTTAAACATCTGAATATCCTGTTTTTTTCTTTTAACCATTGTGCCCCGTTTCTTTCATTCCCCTTCTTTTCTTTCTTTTCCTGCCATTTTTGCACAAAATCAGAAACCCACCAACTGAATATGAAACATTATTGTTTGGGCGTCCTGTCTTTTTAGATTCTAATCCCTTTTTGCAGTTTTTCTATAATTTCATTTTCCCCTGCTGAGCAGTCAAAAAGAACAGAATCTAAAAAGGCTTTTCTTGATATGCCAGTACGGGTGTCAGCTTCATTTGCAACAAGATAATTGTGCAAATCTGTTGGAGAGAATCAAGCCCCGCCCTCCTTTTTCTTTCTTCTTGTTTTCTTTGAATAAATCTTCCAGCTTTCGTTTTGGCCTTTTTGGTAGTTTCATTGGGCCTACTGTTTTTGCCTTCTCAGCAATGTTTGCCATTTCTTCATGAATAGCCTGTTCTCTTCAAGTCATTCTTTTCTTCTTCGGTCCACAATTCTGTTGGTTGGAGGTGGTAATGGAACTTGAAAGCTTGATCCATGTCGGTAAAATTAAACTAGTTGCCTGCCTAGAAAAATCTAAAAAATTCTTGATGAGCACCCTGTGATTCAAGAATTTCTCTACCTAATTCGGAAGAATACTATCTTCAGACATTTGTGACATTTCGCCTTTTTAAAATTTAAAAACATTTTCTCACTGAAAAAGCACCACGCACAGCCTTCCAATGTAAAATGACAGACCGCTAAGCCAATTAAAACACAGCCTTCTTGCGAAGTAATCCAGTGAACAATGGCGTCTTGTTAACGTGGCGGCTACGAAGTGGCAATGACACGTGACAGTCTAGAACATTCGCTTATGTTGCGTTAACGGGGCCGTCGGTGTGCTTTATTGATTTTTTGGTCGCAGGTTGTGGCGAGCCGTTTCACTGTGTGCGAGGGTCGCTTGTCTGCGCGAGCCGTGCCCTAGATAGCGTGCCTAAAATGCTGTGTGTGTGTCTTTCCCCCCTCTCTGTCTGTCTGTCTGTCTCTCTCTCTTTTGTCTCTCTCTTCTCTGCGTCTGCCGGTGATTCTCTCCTCTCTTCCGCCACAGGAAAAAAGGGGGCTTTTAGGCACTTTCGCCCAAAAACTTGGTGGAGGGTGAAAGTGCTTAGAGTCGGCCCTATTACTGTTCTCTCAATTTTTCTTTGTCAACTCACACGTCTCAGCTACCTTGTTTCTTAGGTTGACGGACGTACTCTGCCGCTGTGCCCCAGATCTTGCCTTTCTGGTTGCAACAGAGATCTCTCAGTATCTGCATGGGCCGCGCATCAGTGGCTTCCTTACAAAAAGGGAAAATCTTGAGACTTTCCCTTAACAGTACGCTGACACTGGACACATGAGGCGTACCCACGAATGTCAGCATGCTTTCCTGGGCCCAAAAAAAATGGCGGGCCAACTCGCTCCTTGGTTCGGGTGGTACCTAAATGTCAGACATGGGTAGTCGTGGGCAAGCTTCATCACCGTGGCCGCAGTTCAGCTGGGACGCAGTTTGACTCGCTACGTCCTTGGGACCCCCAAAACCGCCTGACCAGTACACCGATTTCCGAGCATACTCGACTCGTCCAAAATTTGGGGTGGAAGTGCGTCCCTGCTTCAACGCACTCCGAGCCTTCCTCAAGGTTTCATCCTGGTCCTGCATCTAAATTAACTGCTGGGTAGAGGGGTTCAGAATGCACTCCTCGACGGGCAGTTGGTACTGGTTTTGCTGCCCCGGGTTTTCCCTGCCCACGTGTCTTGCACTGCCCTCCCAACGCGGGTCTGGTTACAGGCAACGTGTCCAAGGGAAATTCCCCTTTCTCTCTTTGCGAAGTTTCCGTTTAAGGATTTCCCTGCCCCGGGCTATTCAGCAAAACCCAACTTCCCTTCGATGAATGGCGATTTCAACTCTTTTTTTTTCCCCCCCAAGGTAACCCCGGACCTACTTTTGGGACTGGCCCCAAAACCCTAGGGAAAAACGGGTTCTCCTGTGTACGCATCTCCCGGGGAAAAAAACCACTTAGCACTACGGTGGCCCGGCCCCAGGTCTCGAAATCCTTTGGGGCCGGGACCTTTGGGGCCCTTAAATGCACGCAGGGTTTTATGGCTCAGCGAAGGGGGCGACCAAACTTTGGGGGATACTCGGGGTTGGGGTGGTCGAAACCAAAACCCCAACTAAAACAAAATGGGGCTCGGGCATTTTAGCGACGGGGCCCTGGTTCTTCCCAGTTAAAAAAAAACTTGGTCGATCTGGGCCCCTTTTTGATCCCCTTTTCCCGGTTGCTGTAGTGAACCATCACTCTTTTTGGGGGACCTCTCTGCAGCCCCCGGCCCCTCTGTCGTTTCATGCCCATTCCGGTTGGGTGGTTTAAACCTTTTCGGCCCTTGCTTCCCCTTTCCCCCCCCCAACCCTTTTTGGGGCCTCTCCCTAAAACGTAGTTTCTGTCGCCATTTGTTAAAGGAGTTTTGGGTTTTCTTCCGGACCTCGATCGTAAAACTCGGGTTACACAAGGGTTAATGTTTTTGGGAAAAAGCAGACCCTTTTACATCCTTGCCCACTCTCGTCCTTGCCGACTGCCGCCCCCCCAAAAGGGAAAAAACCCCCGCTTCATCCTTCCCAGACTTGGGCGAAAGTCTCAGCAGGCCCTTCTTGATGCTTCTAAATTTTCCCCGGTAGGCCTCAGCATCTAGCCTGAAGGGCTGAACGGGGCGCTCTTTATCTCCTTTATCGCTTAACTCACCCACATTTAACCCGCATCACTGCTTCTCTACCCCTTTTTTCTCTCGCGGGACATCAGACGTGTGGGCCTTGAGGTCTCGTTTTCCACTTGAAACATCTGGGTTACACGTTTTAAAATTGGGCGATAAAAGCGTCCCCCGTCATCGTTCTCCCCAAAAGGCCTCAAGGGGGAAACACGTTCGTTTTTTTCACCTAAATTTTCAAGCTTTTTTTTGGGGCCTTGCTTATCTGAGGCCTGTCTCTCTTGTGGGTTTTCCTCTCCCCTTTTTGCCTCAAAACCCCCCTCCCCTTCATTTTTCGTTCTTGAGATCTAATGGGCCCTGCTTTAACCCAGCTCTCTTCCTAGCGGGCTTTTCTTTTCCCAATTTCCTTTTGCTTCATCTCTAACCCCCTTTCGGGCCCAAAGCACTTTTCCTCTTCAATTTTCCCATTGCTATCAGCTTTCCCCTTTTCAATCTTCCCTGTTATTTTAAAGCTCCTTCATCTTATCCTCCTGCCTTTTAAAACCCCTTGGGCTAGCCCCTTTTCCCCCTTTCCCAATTTTTCCCTCTCCCTATCAGCTTTTCCTTTTCCCAATTTCCTCTGCTTCTCTTTAACCCTCCCTTGCCAAGCGGGTTTTCTCTTTTTCGTCCTTATTTTTCTGCCCCCACTTTTCCTCATGGGGGCCCCAAACCTTTGCTTTTTCCCACGTTTTTCTCATCCTCATTACGCACCGAGCCCGTGCCGAATTTTTTGGCGAGCTCTCCCCCGCTAAACCCATCCCCGTTCCCAACTTGGGAACTTCGATACCCCCGTCCCCTGTTCTTGTTTCCACCCCCTTTCCTGGTCACTAACCTTAGGTTTGGTTTTCTCCCGTGGGGCCCTGGGGATCCATCCCACTATGGGGGTCGAAATGCGGATGGGCTCGGGTTTTGTTTTGCCTAGGGGTACCCTACCAAAACCCGGAAAGGCTGCAAGGGACAGTATCCCGATCTGAGCGAAAATGGAGGTTCCGGGACTACTTACTTCCCCCTGAAGAAACCCAATCCCCCCAGTACACAATACTTAAAAGTGTACGCAAGCACAATCCCCCACATTTGTGTACCTCATCCCCACATGGCCCCAAAACCCATGCAATATTATCAATGCATTTGTTGGCCACTGACTGAATCACGTGACCCCGTGTGTAAAACCGGGCCCAATGTGATGCGAACCGTTACCCTCGGTCACGGCCTCATGTCTATGGTAGGCCCACCCCACGATCACATTTGCATTTGGCACCCCGCCAGTCCTATGCACTCCCCGCACACCCTTGCGTCCCCAACCTGCGACCCTCGTGTTTTCCCCACGCACAGTCCCCTGGGTTTTACTTCCCCTTAACCCCCACAGGATACCCGACCACACAGCGTGCCGTCACGGGGGGGGACCCCTTCCCTATCCTGGGGTATCCCACACTCGAGGGACAAAAAGGGACACAAGGAAAACTGGGTTTCCCCTCCGGCACCCCTACACTGAAATGCTTTGCACTGCATTTCCCAAAAAACCAAATTAAAATTTTTAATTGTCTTTCATCCCTCACAAAATCGGACCCGCCAACCTTTTCCCCCAAAAAAGGGCCCCCTCCCCAATCCCACTGGAAAATGCCCGAAGTGAACAGGGGCACTCTTTACCCCTTTCCGGGTACGGGTTTCGTTTCCCCCCCTTCCCGTCACCGGTACACCCCGGGACACAACACCCCCCTTTCCCTTCTAGCTACCTATCACCACCCAAAACCCACCGTATCTCCCCCGCATCTCCCCCAAATGTAAAGGGTTTCGCAAGCGGAGGGCCCCTCCCCCTTTTTCCCCACACCAAATTACACACTAGAGCCCCCCAATACACCCAAAAATAACACGCTTTACAATTTTTGCGAAATTCTTTATTTCACCACACATTATGGCGCCACCACTCCCGCCCATCCACCCCCATACACCATTATCTCACTTTTCCCTGACCCCACTCCCCTGCTATGACCTGAGCCCCTCCCCTATGTTTAAAGCCCCATTTTTGCGGTATATTTAATGGACCCGGGGCGCCCGAGATTGCCCCCACCGTGGTGACTAACTTCTAGGGACAAGGACAAAAACAAGGGACTCTATTCTCTAAAAATATAACCCCCCACCCCTTCCCCGGACCCCCCCTTCTCCCTTTTGACCCCGGGCCCTACCGAAAAAGGGCGGGTGGGTCCCCAACGGAGGCAAAAGGGGCAAGTACCTCACTGGCTGGAAATCGTCCCCAAAAAAAAAGGGAGTAGCTAACACCCTTAACCTACTCCCTTAAAGCTACACCCCTTTTTCCCACACCCTTGGGCAACCCATCCCCGGCCCCGGGGGCTCCAGTCCTCGGGGCTTTCCCCGGCCCCCCACAGGCTGAGCCCCCCTGGACGGAATGCACTCCCGGGGCTGGGCCGTGGCCCCCCCCACAGTCCGAATCCCGAAGACCCCTCACCCCGGGGGCGACCGTGGCTCCCCGTCTGACTCCTCCCCCGGGGTGGCCCCAAAAACCTTTAAAAGGGCCCTTTGTCTGATCCTCCCCCCCGCTGGCACAACACCCCTGAAGGGCCCCCCCGGAAAACACAACGGTTTAGGGAAGGCCTGGTGCAGTGCCCCCTCGACGAGTCCGGGGCTTTGAAGGGAAACCTTTCCCCCTTGAAGGCCCCCGGGGCACTGAGGGTGGGGAAAGGTCTTTGGGGCGGTGCCCTCTCAAAGAGTCCCGGGGGTTTAAAAGGGCGCCCCCAACAGGGGGAAAAGCAAAAGGGTTTGGGTGGGGAACTCCCCGAGAGCCCCCCGGGGAGCAGGAGGAGAGCTGCCCCCAGACGGCAGACGGCCCCCGGATGGTTTTCCCCCTCCCCGGGGAAAAACAGAAAGGGAAAGGGGAAAAACCCCCGGCCCCCCTGCCGGCCCCCCGGCAGTAATACGGGTGTTTTTGGCCCCAGCCCCCCGGACGGGACAGGATACCTGCTTTAAACAACTGTAGGCCCCCTATGTAAAGTTGCTACTACCCCAGTCATTTAAAAGGGCCCCCAGGTACTGGGGGAAAAACTTTAACTTTTCCCCCCCCCCCCTTGCCCACCTCCCATCGGGAATGGGGGGAGGGGCCCCTTGCTTTCGGGAAAACACCCCATAACCCGTTTTCTTTGGGGTTTGCAGATTTCCCTTCCCCGCCCAACCCTTTTCCAACGCAGTAAAAAAAATTTTTCTCCCTGAGCCCCTCACGCATTAAAAATGAAAAATTTGGCCCCAAAACATTGAAGTAAGTAAATATCTGAAATTTTGACACACATAATTTCGGGAAATAATCCCAATCCCAAGGGAATCCAACACCCGGGCTCCCTGGGCCCCCCTTTGAAAATACTAAAAAAAACTAGCAATTTCACAAGGGAAAAGTTTCCCCATGTAATCAGTATTAAACACATCTCAGAAACAACAAAAAAAAAAAATTATCAAATTTTAACGGTTCAAAAGTTCTGTATTCATCAAAAAAAAGGGTTTGGCTACAGCCAAATCCTTTAATTCTTACCCCTTTTTTCAATGTTCCCAAATTTTAATCAAAATTTTTCAATAAAATGATTTGTTCGCCAAAAATTTTCCCCCCCAGCACCCCATTTCATGTCATTCTTGTAGAAACCCGTGGTTAAACCTTTTTTTGCCAACCCCAACCCTATTTTACAAAATTTAAAATGCTGCCCCATTTTTCCCTTTTTTCCTATCAAAATGCGGGGCTACCCCCTTAAAATTTTCCTTACCCCTTTTTTCCGATACTAAAAATTATTGGGGGTGTCTCCCTACAACCTAAGATATCTTTCTCCCAATTTCCATTTTGCCCCAAAAAAATTATTCCCCGCATGTGTTTTCGACTGTCATTTAATAAAAAAAAAAAAACCAAAAACTTCTAACCTATGGACTCAAATTTTCCTGTACCCAAAAAAACGTACCCTCCAGTACGTTGCCCCGCACACGGGGCACCCCCGGCCCCGGAAACCCGCTCGTTTCGAAAGTGAAAAGACACCCAATTTTAAAATTGAATTGGGCACGACCCTACTCCCGTTTTAAAACCCCTCGACCCCAAAAACCCGGGCCTTTTGGGCCCCATGCAAAAGTTAACCCATTCCAATGTGTGAGGTCAACTCCCCCAAATCGTTTTCTCAATTTCCCAAAAAATATATTTTTTACAATGAAATTTGGACAATCCTTAAAAATTACGAGACCCATCGGGACCCCGGGCTCATACATGATCCTCAACAAAAAGAACCTCGTTTACTTCCTTTCTAACCCCCCGAAAATTTAAAATGAAATAAATTTACAAAACCCAAAATTACATCACCGTTTCCCTCCCGGTTTTTATCGAAAAACCCCCCTTGTCTTTGCCAAACTGTCCCCATGACAATCGAAATTTAAAGGGGAAAAAATAATAATTTAAAAATTTACACTTAATAATAGGAAAAACCCCCTATGTACCTATTAAGGGGTATACAGAAAAGAGGGAAACACAAAACCCGGGTGACAAAAGCTTCAATCACAGAACCAAAAACGACCCTTTATTTCCAGACCAAACCCGGGATACGCAAAAAACCATAATAAACTAAAATTTCCCTGAGACAACTACCGTACAAAATCGCCCTAATTCCCAAAACAACCCTGACGAACCCGACCCCCATGAACCCAACAAATCACCCAACCCGGAAAAGACAGAAAGTTCAACCACACAGTTCTGCAATGGGAAGAGGGCTGCCAAAAAGAGCCCACCCGGGAACCCCGGGACAGGCCAAGGGGACACCCCGGGCCCCCACCCCAGGGAAACCCGGCATGACTATGCTCGAAATCATCAGGGTCGACTAACGGCGCTGCCGCCGCAACTCCCAAAGGGGCGTCCCCCTCCGACGAAAAACCCGGGACCGAAGTGAAGCTTTCCCAAAGGGATTCCCAAACCCGGTCGGAACCAAAACGAATCTACTCACAACACAAAAAAAAACGATTGGTCAGGCAGGTACCCTCCGCAGACTGGGGCCCCGCCGGGGCCAAAGGCTAAGGGTTGTTGCTCGTGCCCCCCCAATTTACCACAACAAATCCCCAGGGCTTGGGCAACACCCCAAAAAAAGCCGATATCCCGCCCGGGCCCTTTTTGGTGTAGAAAAAAAAGTAACAAAAGGGTAACAAACGGGAACGAAACCAAAACCCCTCGATTTTCCCCTCCTTTCCTAATGAAGGGCGGAAATTTAAGTTTTTGTTGTTTTTTCCCCCGCCCCCCTACCCAGCTTAACCTTCACTTTAAAAAAAAACCCCCAAATCTTAACACGCACGCTTGCCACCCAAATTTCAATATGCACACGCGACACGCTCTTATTTTTGGGTTTTCCATTACTCCAAAAATATGGCCCGGGTGTTTAGTACCGCCCATCGGTGAAAACCCGGGTTTGGGGTGGTGTGTTTGGGGGGTGTTTTGTTGTTGCTCTCGCTCCCCAAAAATTTGGATGCCCTGTTTGGACTTTTTTTCCCCACCCCACCCCCCACACCATTTCGAACCTAGGGTGCCCGGCAAACAACGTGTTAGATTTTTTCTTTTTATATGCTGCCCGAACCATCAATTTTGAATCGTTACCAAATCAATACATGCCATTACTTAGAATACAGATCAATGCCCCGTCAAATTTTAAAGACTTCAATACATAAGACACTTCAATCATCATTTACAGCGTAAACTCCCAGGTTTTTTGTACAACAAAAAATCTCCCCCGGCGCCCTCCACAAATGTCTACATATTTCAATCAAGCATCCGTTTCCCCCGTACCCCAAACCACAGTCTACAGCAATAAAAAAAGCGAAAAAAGGATAACCAAAGGGCCCCCCACGGAAAAAACGCCGTTCACAAACCCAAAAAGATGAAGGGGAAAAAAAGGGTTCAACACAGCAAAAACAATTTATTCCCTTTAAAAAATCAGAAGAAGAACCCCCCAAAAAAAACAAACACCCGTAATCCATAGAGAAAAACCGAGGGTTCACAAGCACGCAAATCCCCGAAAAAGAACCGCAGATTCATAACACGTAAACCCTAGAAGAACTGCAGTTACAAGGCAAAAGCAATCCTTTTGTCCCCGGAGGGAAAATAATTTTTAGCGAAGTCCCCTAGAAACAATAAAAATTCGATTCCCCGGGCCGGGATCTAAAAAAAATTTTTACTTTTCCCTGTATTGTTAAATTTCCCTTTTTCACATCAATAAATTCGCCTCCTTTCACACTTTGGGGGTTTTACAATTAGAGACATGAAAAAATTTTTTACAGGGGGTTTTTTGTTTATCTCGGCGACAAAAGCTTTTTCAACATTTTGGAACAAATAATTTCCTGGTACATATTCCGCTGGTGCCGTCATCAAAAGTATCCACATACACAATGAATTCGTCGTACTACTGACTTGAAAGTCAGCCTCTCCACATGTATCACTACGGAGGAAAACGATGTTTTAAAAACCAAAATAAATTAGGCTGGACACCAAAGCCTCGGCCTTTTAATTCTTGCTCCCTTCTCTGTCTATATTATTATTTCGTCTGTTTTTTTTTTTTCCTTGTCATTTTAAGTTGACGTCATAATTTACGTTGACGTCACAATACTCCCCTCTCAAACAAAAAACAATGACCGAATTGTTTTTTTTTAAGAAGAAGTAAACAAACAGCAGAATACACAAACCTAAAAATTACATTCACTCGACGGAAAACGAAGCCGCTCACGGAAGCAGTTCGTGGAGTCCTTCCGGGACTCTCACACAACAGACGAACACAAGTTTCGTCCCGACGAACTCTGAAGCCCTTTTACATGCTACTGTTGCTGACCTCACGGACACCTCTCCATACCCCACGGAGTAAAGACGGCGGCGGGGCATGGGCTGCCCCCACACCGGATGGCAATGCATATACGATGTCTACTGACCCTCGGTCACCCTCTCCATACCCCCACTGGGTAGGACCACACATGTTACTGACCACTCGGTCGCTTCTCCTACCCCCACGGGGTAGAGACAATGGTTGGGCACGGGCTGCCCCAAACCAGATGATAATGCACATACAATGTCTACTGACCACTCAGTCAGCCTCTCCTACCCCCAGGGGTAGAGACAATGGATAAACTTTCCCCGCCCAATAGTACTGTATGCCGTCTCACGATTCAGAAACTTTCGAAAGCAAACACGACTGGGTGAAGAACATCATCATTCCCCTGGAGCGATACAGCACCCAAATCAACAGAACTAGCATCAGTCCTGAACACAAAAGTATTAACCAATCTAAGTACAACACACAGGTGCAGAAACCAAGATTCCTGAATCTTCCTAAAAGCGTCAGCACACTCAGGAGTGAAACGACACTTTACGTCTTTCTTCCTGCGAATACAACGGAGAGCATACGGACTATTCGATGGCTCAATGATACCAAGACCCAATATGATACCAATCTCTCTCTCAACAACCTCTTTCGCAGAAAGGGATTTCATAACATTTCTTTCTAACAGGGACATCTGTTGTAAGAGGGATCTCTAATAGTACATCACCTGAGAAAGAACCGGGTTTTTAAGGGTCAAAATGTCTGAAAATCATCAAAGATTACACGCAACTCCCTGGTACTTTTGTCAGACAAAGTACAATCAATGTACGGGAACGAACATCTTCATCTGGCATAGAAGACGCCATTGGAACATTTTAAAGTGGAAATGGGTTAAAGCGTCATCACCAGTCCTGGACGACACCAACTGTACGAACCACTTCACGAACAATACAGACTCCGGAGAGGGATCCACAGAAAGACCAACTCTGGAGAACACTCAAGGGGAAAACCTGTTTCTGCTCACAAGCCAAAGGCGCTATCTCTAACCAGGCACTGAAGTCCCTTTGTGAAAGAACGTTTTGTGGGTTACAACATCAGAAGTAGACACATCAGACACATCAAAAGCGTTAACTGAAAGCAAGACTTCAATGACTCATCTTCGGGTTTCTGAAAAGATCAGAAGGGGGAAATGTTCAGATCATTGGGATCGGGCCCACAAAGGCTTTTTGTCCACAACATGCTTAGCTTACCCCTCGTAACGGCGGCTAAAGAGAAAGGTTCACCAGATAATCACTAAACTCACCGCTACAGAAACTCCAGGTACTTTTCCCCATAATGAGATCTGTGACAGGGCTATCCAAGACACAAAAAGTCAAATCACCCAAAAAAATAAGGACAACTGACTGAAAACTGTAGCCAGTGGAACTCTTTCCACACGACCCCCAAAAAGAACACACTCCACTGTGGTTCCTAGCATCTGACTGTCAGAAACTAACCGTTTGCGAACGCCACAAATAGTAGCACCAGTATCACGCAGAAAGAACTAAAAGTGCCATTCACAAAAACCAGACTCCAAATGCAATTTGCCTGTGAACTCACCAGCAGCTGGGACAAGCAAAAGGGGAGCATCAAAAACAGGTAACAAGCACTAGACTGTTTGCGGGTCAGCTGAGTTTCGATAAAAGTAGAGTTACCACCACAAAAGGAACATGTCTGGGTGGCAAAGGGTGCAAATTCTACAAGGGTTTCTACCTGAATTCCATGGACACCTAGCAGCTCCCTGTCCTGTTTCTTACACAAAAAAACACACAACACTAGCAGGCTGATCAAAAGCACTTCCTGGGAAACTCTTATGCCATAGGTATGACGGGCCCCACGACCCGATAACGGCTACCGCCAAAGTTATTTCCACGACCAGCAGAGTAACCAAAGCTCTGATGATCACAAAACAGCTACCACCAAAGTTACTTCCACGATCAGCCGGGAAAACCAGAGTAGGGGGCCATGTTTTGAAAGTGGTATCTTTTTCCCTCTGTCAGATGACCACAGTACGGATTCTATCAGACTGACCGGGATACGGATTGCTATCAAATTGACCAGGAGTTTTGTCCCCAACAGAAGCAAAAATGTTTACATCAGTTTTCCTAAAATGCACCTTAGTTGGATGAGCATGTCTGTATGACTTGCAGACTTGATCATTTCATCAAAAG
Source organism: Conus ventricosus (assembly GCA_018398815.1). Taxonomy (NCBI): domain Eukaryota; kingdom Metazoa; phylum Mollusca; class Gastropoda; order Neogastropoda; family Conidae; genus Conus; species Conus ventricosus. The sequence continues at coordinate 56,838 of JAFLJL010015533.1, forward strand.
TTTTCACATCTCTCCACACAAAAAAGTAGCCAAGCCCTTGAGACACACTCCAAAAACTGCTCACGCAAGATAAGATCCACCAGATCTTCAAAAGACTTATCAATTTTTGACAAAGAGACCCAACGGTCAAACAAACGCCTAATTTCAACTGCAAACGTTCGAAAGGTTCATCTGAGCTAGGCTTAGCTTCACGAAAACGCTTACGAAAGCATCTGGTGTACATTGAAATTTCTTTTTAGCAATCTCTCTTTCAAAAGCTCGTAAGACACAACATTTTTTCAGCGGGGACTGTGATACAGAGTTAAAGCGGAAACCCTCAAGTAATGCAGAAGGTATGTTACCCACAAACTATCAGACCATCCCAAGGAACGAGCATGGGTTTCAAAACGAAACAAGTAACTGTCTATTCATCGTTCTTTCTTTAAAAGGGGGCAACTTAGGAAAGGTTGGGCGAGGGGCGTTAAACCTGGGAAACCCGAACCCTGATTTCTCACTGTCCTGTCCTGAGACCGCACTCTGCTGAGAAGTTATTTATAACTGTATTCTTTTAGTTTCCTTTTACCTATTGCATTCTTTTTGTTTCCTCCTGCATTCTGTTTGTTTTTCTTGCTCTTGTATTTGCTCTCTTTTAGTTTCCTCTTGTATTGCTCTCTTTTATTTTCCCTCTTGTATCTGCTCTTTTTTAGTTATCTCTTCTTCCTGTACTCTAAATGAAATTCTTTCAATCGCATTCTTTCCTCTCTTTCCATGTCCTGGGCGATACACTTGTCAAATGGGCCCAACAGATCTTCTCCTCCAGACCACATACCTTACCTCTTTTGTAAATATTTAGCGAAAACTTTGTCCTGTCCACAGAGGACCAACAGAACTTTCTTCCTTAGCCTTCTGTGCCATCATAAAAAATATGAAATAATGTCCTATCAAAACCCGACACACACATACAAACAATTGCTATCACAAGCAAAAAGGTTTAAAACCCCCTGTCCACTAAAATATATATGAATTCCAAAAGAGGATTTTTTTTTCAAACAAGCATTAACGGCAATCACTTTTAAAAAAGACTAAGTATTATCAAACCCAACCAAACACAAAGATAGAGATAAAAAATGAAACAGGATTTTAGGGATATGGGGAGAAAGAAAAACAAAATCGGTAATCAATCCCAAAATTTTCGCAACAAGTATAAATCAAGCAATGACTGAGAGTAATAACAAATATAATCAATGTATTGTTGTTGTTGTTGTTGTTGTTGTTTTTACACACTAAGCATTCAAAATGAAACAACTAATAATTTTTTTTTAAAAACCTGGTTCAGGGCAGCCACTCACACACTCACTCATTCAAGGAAAAAAACCTAAGAATGCTGAAGAAGCAACACAATCCTCACGGCGGCGCCGCACACTCAGACCCACTGCATTCAGTGCGCTCAACGCTTTGCCTTTTGACTCTGGCGAGGCCGAAGCGAGTCAGCCACCGCACGGCCAGACGCTGTGTGTGTTTGGACGCTTCGAGACGGGGTGCTACATCTTTAAGTTATATTTACTGTACAGAAGTTTTTAACTATAATTTCTGTATGAAAAAAAATGGCGCAGTGAGTACTGAGAGTGGGGACAAAAGCTGGCATTTCAGTTTTCTCTGTGAGTACCATAATTAAGTTCGTGTTTAAAACTTTTGACAGAACCTTTGCGACCGGCTGTGCTGCGCGCGCCGTGCGGGGCCCTGGAAACCCAAAGCAAAGACGGGGGAGGTGGAGGGCGCGCGAACTATCTTTGGCCGAAGTAGGCCAGCCAGGCGTTGGCAAAAATCTTTGTGAATGAAAAGTTAGTTGCATTTTTTAAAGGGGCCGTATTTACACCGTTGTATATATACATATTTCTTCATGTTGCTGCATTTTATATGTACTATGGTTGCATGTAGGCAATGTAGGCTAATTTTAAAAGGGAAACGTAGAGGATAAATATTTACTACAAGCAAAATATACTACTGATAACAGTAATGGTAGTAGGCATAACATTTAAAAAGTGAATAATTATATAATTAAAATAATACTTCATTTCCAGTCACTATACTATTTCTATCGGCAAATTCAAATTAAAGGTATTGTTGGAAGTACCCTTAGGGGGGCTTTGTGTGTGTGTGTGTGTGTGTGTGTGTGTGTGTTGTGTGTGTGTGTGTGTGTGTGTGTGTGTGTGCGTGTGTTGTGATGCTTGCGTGGGTGGTGGGTGCGTGCGTGCGTGTGTGTGTTGTGTGTGTGTGTGTGTGAGAGAGAGAGAGAGAGAGGAGAGGGGGGGGGGGATGGCCGAAAGGATTATGGAACAAAACGGTCACTCTCTCACTGAACATTTTGAAAAGTTTAAAGGTCTTGTGTAGACTGTGTGGGAAAAGGTCTAAGGATCAAAGAAAGATAAAACAAATCAGTAGTAACGTGTTTGGTGTTGCTTCTGAAAAAACGTAATTTTTCAATGTGAATGTTCTGGAAGATAGGGAGGAAGTACATTCAAAAATAGTTTGTGTGTTTTGTGCAAAACACTTTGAAAAATCTGACAAACCGCAAAAAATTCAAATACAGCAAGAGCCGTGCATTGGCAGAATTTGAAAAAGCCTCAAAATTATGGCACCTGTTTGACCCCAGTTTATCTGTCAGTCAGTGTGCGTATGCACTCACTTTCAACAGCCCGAGTAAAGGTGGGGAGACCAGAGAAAAGATAAAGAAATCTGCCGTTCTCAAACAGTATTTCCCCAAACCAGCAAACGAAAGTGCCAATCAAACTCGATCTTGATAGTGATATTTCATTTTCTGTCTCATCTGAAGCACCATCAACTCCGGCAAAAGTCCCTAGAACTGTATCAGTGCAGACTGTCCCAGCTGGCATTTAATGAAGCATTATCTCCAGTCAAAAAACAAGTTTCCTTTTGTGTCACATCTGATGCCACATCAACTCCACCCAAAGATTCAAGAGGCGCATCAGTGCAGACCGTTCAACTGGCATTGACAAAGCATTGTCTCCATTCAGAAAAAAGGAATCCTCAGGCCTTTGAGTCAGCTGAAGGCCCCCTGACCAAACACAGAATGAGCTGAATGCCCTCTTCTCTGATGTTCATCGGGCTATCGCATCAAAGAGCCATCTGTGATGTGAGATTTAAGATATTGAAACATCCATTAAACGGTACATGGCCTTTTACAGAGAAAAGTTTCCCAAGACTGCCATCATTCCAAAACAACATCTGTTGGGGAAATCACTGTGTTCCTGGATCAGACACTGGGGGACAGGAAGTGGCACTGCTGGGAGAGCAAGGAGGCGAGGAGGGCACACGCCACAATCAATGCACTGTTGGAAGAGTCTGGGGCTTGAAAAACAAAAAGCAAAAGCTCAAAGTCCTGCTCACAGAGCATCTGACACTGGTGGCACCCAGTTTCATGGACTGGGTACGCCACCACGTGAGAAAAAAACACAGCACTGATTACGGGGAAACGTTTTGTAATTGTCAGTTTGTACATTCTTTCCCTAAGCATCTTTATATTTTGTCATGAACAAAATTCTAAGTTATGTTTCCGGCAGACTTTTGAGATCATCCATTTCAGAGCGAAAAGAAAAGACAGGTATGAAAATTCATATACGTAAGATTTGTTGGGAAAAGAAAAAGCATACATAAGTACTATCCCAATTGACACAAAATAATTGTGTACATAATCATCTATAGAACGTAAGAGCAATTAAATGTTACTTTCAAGTTGACATATGTTCACTGATACAAGTTGAATTGCATGTTTGTAATGGGTGTATTAATAGCTAGAAATATTGACCTTGTTTCCAAGATTATGCATATATTTATAAATATTGGTTTTAAATTATTACATGAAGTGAGAGTAACTACTGAACATCAACTATAGTTTTGTTTTAGATTTTTTTTCAAACGGGCAAAGTGTACTTCATGTTAAAGTGGGGGGGGTGGGGGATGGGGGGGGGTGGGGGGGCGGTTTGAGAGAGGAGAGGGGAAAACAGCAAAAGCCCTGTCAGTGTACACTATTCTGTAACACAAAACCGCTGATCTGAGAGTGTAGGACACACCACGGACATGTGCCCAACCAAGACCCGTTTGTGTTGTGTTAAAGTGATAGTGAAAAAGTTATGTGATGAGAAGTGGATATTGACACACAACCAGCTTTACCTACAAGGGTCGTGAGTACACATGTGTGTGTTTTGGGGCGTGCGTGCGTGCGTGCGTGCGGGCGTGCGTGCGTGCGTGCGTGTGTGTGTGGGGTGTGTGCGTTGTGTGTGGTGTGTGTGGGGTGTGTGTGTGGGTGTGTGTGTGTGTGTGTGTGTGTGGGAGTCAGTGTGTGGGTGGTGTGTGTGTGTGGTGTGTGTGTGTGTGTGATCTGTTTTGTCGTTAAGTCATGCATGCACGTCCCGTTTCAATTCAGCTTCTCCTCTCTCTCCCTCTCTCTCTCTCCCTCCCTCTCTCCTCTCTCTCACTCTCTCCTTCCTCCCCCCCCCCTCTCCTCTCTGGGCTCCTCCCCTTCCCTCCCTCCCTCCCCGACCACCTCCGGTTCGTTTGCCGTTTTGCCGTGATATTTTGGGGGTTTTTGTGATGTGTGTTTTGTGGGGTGTGTGTGTGTGTGTGTGTTTTGTGTTTTTGGTGTGTTCTGGGTTTTTTTCTGTGAAGTCATGCAAAGCACTCAGTTTCAGTCAGTTTCTCTCTCTCTCTCTCTCTCTCTCTCCCTCTCTCTCTCTCCTCCTCTCTCTCTCTCTCTCTCTCTCTCTCTTCTCTCTCTCCTCTCTTCCTCCCCCCCTCTCTCTCTCTGTCTCTCTCCTCCCCTCCCTCCCCTTCCCGACCCACCTCAGTCCTGTATTTGCCGTGTGCCCTGTTTGATATGGGTTTTTTGTTGTTGGTGTGTGTGTGTGTGTGTGGTGTGTGTGTGTGTGTTGGGGTGTGTGATATCTGTTTTGTTCTGTGAAGTTTATGCATGCACGTCAGTTTCAGTTCGTTTCTCTCTCTCTCTCTCTCTCTCTCTCCCTCTCCTCTCTCTCTCTCTCTCTCTCTCTCTCTCTCTCTTCTTTTCTCTCTCTCTCTCTCTCTCAGATCGTATTTCGTGTGCCGGGTATATGTAATTTTTAGTGTGTGTGTGTGTGTGTGTGTGTTGTGTGTGTGTGTGTGTGTTTTGTGTGTGTGTGTGAGAGAGGAGAGAGAGTGTGTGTGTGTGTGTGGAGAGAGAGAGAGAAGGAGAGAGAGGAGAGAGTGTGTGTGTGTGTGTGTGTGTGTGTGGAGAGAGGAGAAAAAGGGGAGGAGAGAGGAGAAAGAAAAGAAAAGAGAGAGAAGAGAGGAGAGAGAGAGAGAGAGAGAGAGAGAGGTGAGAGAGAGAGAGATTTGTTCAGTTATGAGTGCAAGCATTGTCATGTGAAACATTTTCTCTTGATCATGCTTTTATTGATTTTGTATCATGTACAAAGCTATCTGTGATGTCAAGTTTTCATATATGTATTATTAATCAGTTTCCCCCCTCCCACCTCACTCTCCTCCCTCTCTCTCTCTCTCTCTGCATGCTTTTATTGATTTTGTGTTTTAAAAGGTATCGTGCATGTCTGTTTCTTTATGTATGTATTCTCAATCAGTCATCCTCCCCACCCCAATCTCCCCCTCCCTCTCTCTTATGTCAGAAATCTCTCTCTCTCTCTCTTCTCTCTCCTTCTCTCTCTCTCTCTCTCTCTCTCTCTCTCTTCCCCTCTCTCTCTCTCTCTCTCAGTTTTTGCATGCGCGCCCGGTGTACACTGTGCATGTTTCTTTTTCTCCCTATTGATTTTATAAGTGGTAAATTTCCGTGCGTGTCTTGTGTAGTCATGTTTACTCAACCCTTCCCCTCTCACTCTCTTTCTCGTTCTCTCTCTCTCTCTCTCTCTCTCTCTCTCTCTCTCTCTTTCTCTCTCACAGACACACACGCACACACACACCACACACACACACACACACACACACACACAACACACCACACATACACACACACACACACACACACACACACACACACACACACACTCGACTTTGGGTTGCAGCAGTTTTTCGTCAAGCGCTGGTCTTGTTTTTGTTTTGTTTTTTTCCATTAGTCAGGCTGTTAAAAGTTCATACCTAAACCCACATCTGTAATGTTAATAATCATAATGAGGGTATTGACGGTAAGTTTCTGTTTTATGTACATATTGTGAGTGCGCGCGCATGGTGCAGCGTTGTGCGCATGTGTGTGTGTGTAGTGTGTGTGTGTGTTGTGCGCATGTGGCGCCCCGCGCCGTGCGCACGCGTACGTGCGTGCGTTGTGTATGTGTAAGAATTCGTGTTGTGTAAGAATAACCTTCGCAGAAAAGCGCTCACAGTGTGTTGTGGACAAAGACAATCCCGCTGTTCTCGGTGTACACTCGCCTCCCTGTGTGCAGCCGTTGTGTAAACATTGGTCAGCTTTTGGCGCGATACAGACACCAAAGCAGTGTGTAGTTCGCTATTCTCCACGCTTTCAGTACAAGCGCCTTGGGGCCCTTATCTCCAGACACTCTAGGGTTTCAGATACCAGACCGCTAGGCCTAACATTAACAGACCCGGCTTGTTGGCTGCGCGCGAACAATTTGTTACTTCTGTTTTCCGTCCCACGATTTTGAAGAATTTGACTCAAGCGACTTAATGCAGCAGTCAGAACTGCCGTGCCCTAAGTAAAGATAGAAACAGAAATAATCAGAGAGATGACTGAAGATAATAAAATTAAAGCCCACAAAGGAAGGAAGAACTAGGAACTAGGCCCTCGTATCTCCAGAAACTATACAAAGGAGATACCCCGTTATGCTGGAGACGGGAAAGAGAGTAGACAAAAACAGTCATACAACAAAACAATACAACACAACTCGATTGTTCAAAAGGAAAATCTGTGAACGTGACCTATCACTTCTACTTGGGGCAATTATAGGGCCACAAAAACAAATCCTACCACTAAGGCAATTTTGAATTCAGTAGCAAAAGCAAGTTAACTACGGGGTCACCAGATGTTATGGATGGTGTGTGGTGCTTGTTTTGTTGTCTGACTCTCGCTCTCAAAAGTTTGGATGCGTGTACGACTTTTCCCCTACACACACCCACACCATACGAACATAGATAGCCAGGCAACACACGTGTTAGATATTCTTCTTTTTATATGCTGCCTGAACCATCAATATGAATCGTTACCAAATCAATACATGCCATTACATAGAATACAGATCAATGCACGTCAATTAAGACATCAATACATAAGACACTTCAATCATCTATATCAGCGTATCATACTAGGTATCTTGATATAACTCACAGATCTCGCCGGCCCCGTCCACAGTGTCTTACATATGCAATCAATGCACTCAGTTCCACAGTACCCAAGCCACAGTCTACAGCACTAAAATAAGACGAAGAAGGATAACCAAGGTCCCCACACGGTAAACACAGCCGTTCACAAACACAAGCGATGAAGAAGAAACAGGGTCTCAACACAGCAAGCACAATATATTACGTCGAACTACCAGAAGAAGAACCACAAATTCACAAGGCACAGTAGTCCATAGCAGAGGAACCGCAGATTCACAAAGCACAGCAATCCACAGAAGAAGAACCGCAGATTCATAAAGTACAGTAAACCATAGAAGAACTGCAGATTCACAAGGCACAGCAATCAATATTGAATCCCCGGAGAACACAATTTCAGCAAAGTCCCATAGAACACAATAAACTTCGATTCGACGTACCGTTGATCTAAAACAAATATTAACTTCTCCGTGTATTGATATTACAGTGTTCACATCAATAAATTCAGCCCACCGACACACATGCGGTGGTACAATTAGAGCACATAAATATTCTTACAGGAGTTTTAAGTCACTCTCGGCGACACAGCATTCACAACATTTTTATAACAAATAAAATTCCTGGTACATATTCCGCTGGTGCCGTCATCAAAAGTATCCCACATACACAATGAACTTCGTCGTACTACTGACTTGAAAGTCAGCCTCTCCACTAGTATCACTACGGAGAAAACGATGATTAAAACAAAATAAATTAGGCTGGACACCAAAGCCTCGGCCGTTAATTCTTGCTCCCTTCTCTTGTCTATATTATTATTTTCGTCATGTTCCTATTTTAAGTTGACGTCATAATTTACGTTGACGTCACAATCAGGCACTCTGGGAGAGTGCACATATGTAAAATCTACAAAGTCATCTTTTTCATAAAATCACGTTTTTTGTTTTGGTTTGTAAAAGGTGATGTGTTTCAAACTCAAAGCCACCAAAGACCTCTGAACATTTAACGAGATTCTATGGGCTGACATTAAAATTGGTAGGTGAAATGCTTTTGTACAAAAGTGAGTGATTCAGTCAGTAGTGATGGCGCTGTTTAATGCCTTTAGCTGCTATTGGTTTCATGGCACATAGGCCCTTTTGCATATAAGAACAGCATTCTCAGCATGCTTTCTAAAGGTCAGCATTCTGTCAAGGACTACACCCAAATAGCGTAGGTTGTCAATTGATTGCATTAGTATTCCATTAAAGGAAATTGGTTAGGGTTTTTGTCCTAATGCCTTGCTGTTGAAAATGCAGACCAGTGCCTGGGATTTTTATAGCATTGATCGACGATCCAGTTTCGTCACACCATTGAGCAATGTTGTTCAACTTCCGATGAACGTCTTTCTTCAATCTTTAGCACTCTTTGGTGTTTCTAGATCAGACCATCATCTGCTAGTGTCAACTCTCGAGCAATTTCGTGTCTGTTAAGATCTGCAACGGCTTTAGTGTAAATATTTCATAAAACACGGGTATTCCCATAGAAAGGTTATGAGACTTAGATCTCAAGTCTCTAAATTGTAGGCTGACGGTTCGCTCCTGTTTGCTGTGTTGCCATGGTCATTCTCCAGGTCTCGCAGATGTAGAGCACAAATTGATGCCATGCTGATCCTATAGTTTACCACCGTGCAGTATGATCTCCACATAATATTGCAGAGTCTCCATATTCATTTTCTGTTTCCTCAAAAGAGATCCAAGCCGTCTTTAATGTGTGAGAACCTGGCTGGATGTTTGTATGCGCTGGCGAGTACAAAGCTTTTCTGATTACCCTCAGGTCTTTCCAATCTCGCACCCATTAGTTCACGTGTGTTGTCACACTATTTTTGTAGGTCCATCCTGGGCAGCTTTTTAAAAAACTTGTCCTCAGCCATCATGCTTTTGAAAGTATGTGAATTCATCCAAACGTAATGGTTTGTGGGCGGTATCTCTAGTTTCTTGTAGACACAGAACATCAAAGTTATGCTCGTTTTCCCGTTGTTAAGATCCTCTTTTACGCAATGCAGCAGTTTCAGGTTCAAATCCTGGGAAATATATTTTGCACAGTTATTTGGATTTTTGAATATTCCTATCTACATTTCTTCTCCTGCCACATCTTTTGCTACGCCGACTATAGTCCCAAAGCCTGCAACCGATGATCCCCAAGGCACAAGCAAGGCAAAGTATTTTGAGAACCCATGCAAAGGTATTTTCAGTGTTGAGGGACCATAACTGGTCGCCCTGACAGAGTCTTGTATTAGGGAAGGGCTATGGTGATGTTGGAGGGGTAGTGCATGCATGGTGGCTGGACGTGTTTCTGATTCGGGGATTCGACATGTGCCATTTAAAACATTTCTATTATTTCTTTTGGCTCTGGTATTGTTTTTGGTGGATTAAGCGCCTCTTCTGGCCACAGAAAATCGAAAAAGTGTAAGTATGTTTAGAATTTTTTCGCGCAAAACACTGAAGTTTCCGTCTGAAGTGACGGCTGCTGCTGGAGAGCTCACGTTCAACGTTTAAGGAAAGTCAAACCGGCTGTGTTATGACTTGAATTCAGTCGCTTTGTCAATATGGGAGTCACTTGGGATGAATAGCATGACTTCTTCAAAATGTTCACCCATGTTGGTCTATTGTGTAGATTTACGGATATTTTTTTTTTATTGGGGTGAAAATATCGATCTGCCACCATTTTGTGCGGGACTACATCAGCTGTGATAAACTTCCGGTCAGACTTCTTTGAGATGTTTGATTGATTATCAACGATCTAATTTGGGAAGTACAGTACGTCTTCTCTTAGAAATGTGTTTGCTGATGTTTATCTCTGTTCCCCGAGGACTTCAGTTACGAATCTGTGAGTATACTGACTCTCTTGAATTCTGAAAACTTCATGTATGAACTCTTGAAATAAGTCATGGCATGAATTACGCTGGTGTTCGTCGTAGCCGCTCTCCTGAGGCACGGACTGCTAATTTTATATGCCGAAGGTCCAGATAGTTGTAACAACGTACTACACTCGGGTTTTGCGGGAAAAAACAGTCTTCAGGAGTTCCAACACATGCATGAGTCTAGTCATCCACTTTCTTGCTGCCTGCAGGTACACAGAAAGATGCAAATCCTTTCCCAAACGAAGGACTGTGAACTTGTACCTGTTTGTTTTGTTGCTTTTCAACTCCTACGCACCAGAGCCAAACCCAGGCCCGAACAGCATATCTGCCACCTTACCAAATATCTCTGAGGATCACTGTCCATGTGGGGAGTGTGACCTGTCAGTTACCGGGGGACAAAGGGGTGTCCAATGTGAATACTGCAGTCATTGGTTTCATGCTAGCTGTCAAGCATCACAGACGAACATTACCCAAAACTGAATATCTCTAAAGCTGATATCTCCTGGCACTGTGCTCTGTGTGGTAATCCCAATACCATCATAGTTTTCAATCTGCATTCAACGATTGTCAATTTTT
>JAFLJL010015533.1:70123-100123 GCA_018398815.1 Conus ventricosus
GTCAAAAGGAAATCTATTCAGCGATGTTCTTCCTTCTAATGCGCTGAGAGACAACACCGCCAGCTCCCTGAGCAAGTATAATTGGGGGAAAAAATCACTGTGTGTGTGTGTATGTGTGTGTGTGTGTGTGCGTGTGTGTGTGTTTCTCAGGGGGAGCAAGAGATAAACTTACCCTTTGCCATTTCCTTGCTGCAAGAGCACTCAAAATGTGATGTCACGTGGCAAAGTACTGGCCCTGTGTCCTGCAGTTGCCCTGCCAAAGTTGTCACAGGTGTGGAAATGGTATTCATATGCAGTGAATGTTGGCTGGGGGAGAGCCGTTTGTTCGTCACGTTCTCTGACTGACTCTAAACATATGCTTCAGCGTCACTGGAACAGATCCCGGTTGCTGTTATTGGATAATTTCTTGGTATATGTTAGTCAATGCACAGACTGCAAGCAGTTGATTTAACTCAGGAACTTTGGTTTAGTTTCGAGGACTATAGTTCAAAGTCAACTTGGCATGCACAGACTAGATCAATTTCTGCCTAAGATGCTCGGGTTCCGGCTGATCCACCTCACGAACAGTGGCATCAAGATAACGTTCTCTCGCCCTTCGCCACACTCGGGTCCTGCCGTCGTTGAAGTCCAAGCAGAAGCGGGACTCATCAGAAAACAGGACCTGAGACCACTGCTACCTGGTACAGCGAACGTGCTGATGACACCAGTCTGCACTGGCTCTGCGGTGACCTGGAGTTAGGCATACTCAGACTGCTTGTCTCTGAGAAGACAGCAAGAACTCGAGCAAACGGTTGCAAACTGTCCTGCTGACACTGCCGTTCGAAGCCTGAATGGACAGGTGTATTTGCATCAGCGTCTCAATCTTCTTTGCTGTATTTGTTGCAATGCTTTGGGCCTCAGCATGCTTTCTTTCACTGTCTGAAAAATCTGTTTTGAATTGTCAGTATGCATAAGTTATAAATTATTCTTGTGGAAGCACGTAGATGTTAAAGCAAAAATAACAACAACAACAACAACAACAACAACAACAACAACAACAACAACAACAAAACACAAACAAACAAACGTATAAGAAATAAAAACTGAAATCACAATATCATGTTTTTCACCTGCTTGACATGACAATTGCCAGCCTTACCATTCATTACTAAACTCTCTCTCTCTCTCTCTCTCTCTCTCTCTCTCTCTCTCTCTCTCTCTTATGAACGTCAATGAGGATTAACAGTCTACGTCAATTCCAGTCTCTACCCTCACCCTCAACCATCTCCTCCTCTCACACCCACCCTCAGTCTGTCAGGCTTATGTTTGAAGTAAACCGATACTGTGATAGGCGTGCATCACGAATGACAATGGGACAGAGACGTTTAACATGATTATAGTGTAGGTTGCCAGATCCCCCCCCCCCCCCCCCCCCCCCCTCTTCTTCACTTATCTGGTTGTGCAGATAAATTGCTCGTGGTTCAGATGAGGGCTGTGCACTCCCTCTTCTTTACGTCAGCAAAGCTATCAAACTCCCTCTCCCACTTCCATCACACACTCACTCTGATCACAGGTGTGACAACACAAGATACTCATGCATGTATGCAATCACCGGGACTGGCAAGATATCCGTGTCTGCCCATGTCTCACAGGTGTGGACAATGTAGATTTGCTCATTTGCGAAAAAGTTAAAAGTACCTCCAACATCTGAGAGACTGTCTTCTCGAATTGTCTGCACATGACCTCACACTGCAGGTGGTGGGGGATCATGATCTCATTCCAGATAAGCCCTGCCCTCCTCCTCTGATTACTAACGTCCCCTCCCATCTTTCTATAGTGATGTAATTGGCTGGCATGTTTCTCTGAAAGCCTGTCAATCAGACAAACACTGAGGAGTGGATGTGTAGTTTAGCACATAAAAAGGGAGATTATCTGCCCATGCCCCTGCTCCACCAAAGGCTGTAAGACTGATCACAGTCAGTGACACACACTAGTGTATGCCGAACAGGGGAACGTTCATCTCTCCTACTCTGAGATCCTGTGTCAGGTATCACTGATCAGCCCAGAAGAACTGTAAGGTGAAACTAAGTTTCTGTCTTGCGACTATGCATTATTTGTATGTATGCCAAATGTTTTAACAGTACAACTTGATACCATTACTTTGTGACATCTATCAAAATAATGAATGACTATTGTATTGCAATGGTTTTACTTTCTGTCACATGTTTTGAAAAAAAACAACTCTTAAGATGCTTGATTAGCATTCTATTCCAACAATATAACTTTTTTGCTTGCATGTAATGCTCATTCACAGCTTTCAAGATGCTCTGACCTGTCTGGACCTCACACACCATCTCTGCAAAAACCAAGATCCACATCTTCAACACAAATGTGAAGTCTGTGCTTCTCTATGCCTGTGAAACGTGGCTCACCACCAAGTCATCGACACAACGCCTGCAGACCTTTGTGAACAGATGCTTGAGGTACATCTATCGCATCAGGTGATAGGACATGGTCACAAGCGAAGACTTGTGCAGAAGAGCTGGACAAGAGCCCATTGAAAAAACAAAATAAGCACAGGAAGTGGGGCTGGCTTGGCCATACCCTCAGAAAACTGGCATCCAGCATTGTCCACCATGCCTTGCGATGGAACCCACCGGGAAGATGCAAGAGAGGCCAACCATGCACCACCTGGAGAAGATCAACAGAGGTGGAGACAACTCGACTGGTCTATTCCTGGGGCCAGCTGGAACTCCCCGCCTGGGACAGGCAGAGATGGAGAAGTCTCATGGATGGCCTATGCTCCACTAGGAGCCATCGGGATTAAGTAAGCAAGAGTAATGCTATCTGTTAAGATGGTCACCAAATGCTATCTTCCAACAGGATAGCAGTATAGTTATTTAGGGTGAAAACTGTTAGGATGATTTATGCAATTGCTGAATTTCCAGCATTTCTAAATTGTGCTCCAATTATACCACCATGGTCTACAGATTTTCTGTTGATTTTTTTTTGTGGTCTCACGTCTGTTCTTATGATTGGATTGTCAAGGTAATCTGCACAGCTGTCAATTTAAAGAAGGACCCCTTCTACTGCCACTTTTTTTCAGTATGTTTTCTTTAACAAATTCCTTGAAGTGTTCAAACTAATTGTTCACAGAACTATTGGTATGCATTTTTAATTCTTTCTGGTTTTTTTTTGTCTTTTAATCTTAAGTGATATTTTGTGCATATGTCGATATACACTGTTTTGAAATATGAGATTTCCAATTGGTTTAAAAGTGGTGAGCATTTTTGGTTACTTTATGCTGCATATCATTTCCTAAAGGATTTCGGTGTGCTGAATTCATTTATCAAATTTGCCAAGTGATATTTCGCTTCTTTTCCAAGATATAATTAGCTATTCAAAATGGCCACCTTGCAGAAAAGGAAACTCCTTCAGGCATTAATGGGCACAAACTTAGGTGTTTGTTTCAGAAAAATCTAAATAAAGCCTTTAAAGATAAATATAATAAACATTTCAAACTTGTATTTCTCTTCATAATTGTATTGATTGGATCATCTCTTTTTTTCAATATGTACCCCCGACCCGTCCCCACACAAAGAAATGAAGAAATGGAAATTAACATCTATGCCTTTTAGTTTTGATTTGAAATTATCTGTACATGGGAATGCAAAAACAGTCAAATTTGAGTCATGAATCTGAATGATAATTACATAAGTGAGCCTTTGAATGACCAAATTATACAGCAGAGGAATCAAACAAAAAGAAGATGGTAAATACAAAGAATGCGCCCAATTCATACGATTTTGCCTGAAGACAGATTGAAATTGCTGCTAGACTTTTTAATCTGTCAATTATCATGCAAAAATGTACTGTCTACTGTGTCAGTCTGCTAAATCCAATAAAATCTCTTGATAAAGTGAACACAGCCATCAACGTTAAATTCATGGAACAGAGGCCTAACTATTTACGATTCTTTGGTTCAATTCAAGTAGTTTGGCTTCAGTGTACATGTAAATGAAAACGGAATAAACCTGCTGATAACAAGATACTATGCTCTTTCAGTTCATGCTTTCATTTATTGCTGTTTCTGCAGACAGAGTCACCAGTGCTGCACTTGCATGCACTGGTACATTGCAGTTTATGCTTTCTGCACTGGCAGTTACTCCTTTGACACTGTGTTTTGCAACTGCAGCTAATGAGATACTCAGGTTTCAGGCACTGCTGGAAGAGATGACAGAATAGGTGCAAATGCGCCATCATTGATGGTCCATCCCATGGTCTCTGGTTTGGACAGCACTGGACGTTGTTTGTCAGCTTGGTTCCAAACAAGTGCCTGGTAATGTGCTCGCATGATATTGATCGACAGGGCATCATGTGTTGGTGGCAAGGCTTCCACGGGCTTGGCTTGAGCAAACAGAACTGACCTTGCATCGTCTACAGAAGCAGTGTCCATGTTGTACACTTTACAGATGAAGGCCTCTGCATCAGCACACGATTGGTGAGACAGTTCACCTCTTCCAAGTGTTGCAAGGAGGTCATAATGCTCCTTGAAGACTTTCAAGCAAGATTTCTTGGTATGGCCAGCCAGGAACGATGTCATATCACTTCCAGTAAGTGAATGAAATGCCGGTAAGGCACTCAGGAAACTGTTGTCAGAGGGAAGTTGATCTACAGTGGTGTGGAGTGGAATGTAATTTCTGTTCTTTGACGTTCCCGCTTTTATCCACACTTTTGAGCATGGCATTTTGTTGAAGTGGGCCAGAAGAAGGACCAGCACACCCGTATCTCGTGCAGCAACAACAACGCTTGAAGTCTGGCTCTTTACACAGTGAAGAATAATCCGAGTGTCTGCCTCCTCGTGTTTGGCTTCTAATTCTTCAGTGTTTTACATCAGGAGCTGAGGCCTCAACCTGCGCTTCATCACAGAAGCCACCAGAAATGACAATGATCTTGTGTTTAGGTGCCTGAATGATCCGTTGGCGAGACAAGAAATTGGCCAGGTCAGCTTTGTTCTCTGCAAGGGCAATGAAGTTTTTCCACTTTAGTGGTAGAGGGACTTCTCTGCTTTGGATCTCTCTCCTCATGGGCACTGCATGTCTGCCTCGTTTGTGTCTGGTGCCAACCTTGATGGAACTTTCATGGTACCTGTCAAACACAACATCAATTCGAGTGAAGACAGCACCACTCTCAAGGACAGACTCAACAAATGTGTCAGCTAGGTCAGCGAAGGTCTTGGCATTTGGTGGCTTTCCAATTGCAATCCCAAGTGCTTGGCCATCAATGATGAGTGTTGTTTTTTTTCCAAATTCAGCAGGTTGAGGGTTTGGGGGGCAAGGTGTGTCACCAATCAAAGCATCTGTTAAAAGGGATTTCTGACCAGAACGGAGATTGCCAGTCATTTCTGCTATAGCAGCCGAGGCAGGAAGAAGCTCATGCTGTAGTATGTCTTGCAGATTGACGTCTCTGTCAGTTCTGTATGCTGTGACAAGTTGCTGCAGAAACTTTCTGTCGGCCTGGATGACTTTCTGTGCACTCGTCTTGGACTGGTTTTGCTCCAATTCGAACAGGGATGCAAATGTCAGGCATTTGTTCCTGTGCAAAGTGTCTCTGAACTGCACTTGTCGGTCATTGCAGACAACAAGCCTTTCTTCAACGAATTTGATCAGCTGGCCTGGACCTCTTTCCCTGACTGTCAACAATGTTCAGTGATGTTGCTGGGGATAACGTCCTTTGTTGCAATGTTCTGCAAGTCTGCGGGTGCCTCGTCTGTGAAGAGCTTGAAGGTTTGCAAAGTGTTCAGAAGCTTATTTTCATCCCTCAGATCAAGCCTTTGTCTTGCCGGGTTGCATTCATTGTGTGCGAAGTTGCCATCTTGCTCAGTCCAAAGGTATTTTTCGTTTCACTGCTGATGTGAGATCTGAGGCTGTAGGAGAGGGCCCACCTGTTCAGCGCTGTAGTTGTTTTGGTGATGCCTACTATTCCACCATCCTTCTTCCCTGTGTTGTTGAGCCATTCCTGACTTTGGTCAGGGTCAACTTGGTTGAACTGTTGAGGTGACCTCTTGACCACGAAGTTGCCCTTTCAAACTCTGCCTTGACGTTCTCTGGCAACTGATTCATCTCACATAAGTAGATGGATCCCCATTTGACGTAGTGGCGGTGGTTATACCACATGAAATAGGGCAATATTTCGCCAAAAGCATGCAGATGTAGTTGCCAAAGGCCTTTGCTGTGTGCTCTGGTGAAACGTAGGAGAATCTGGACCATCTGCATGTATGTCCACAAGAACTTGAAGTTGGGATTGTCATTGCTCGAGACAAATGCATCCATAACCTTGCTGAAGTCTGGAGAAGCAAACAACTTCATCAGTCCATCAGTGCCATCAGTGGACAGTTCATCCTGTATCTCTCTTTCTAGATCTTGGTCTGTGTCTTTGATGAATATCAAGAGCTTGGGAGCAAGCAATCGCCAAAATGCTTGAAGTGTCAACTTGTGTCCTCTCATCCCCCAGGCGTAGGACTTTCCAGACATCTGTTCTGCTGTTCCTGGACCAAAGATGCTGCTTTTAATCCAATTTCCAAAGCCTTAACCCTTCACGCTGTTCAAAAATCGAAAAAATTCACGCAGTATGAAGACCTTTAACTCACAATCAAAAACTCTTGGCACTCGGTTTCCCCCACTGACTCCCAGTCTCCAAGAGAGCTTCATCGACTGTGATAACAACTGGTTTTGGCCAGCCCCTCTGCGATTGCTTGCATTCAACACAAGTATAAAGCGTTCAAGTTGATGGGCTGGTGCTTGTCATTGGGCTGTAACCAACTGCGTCAACGTAAATCACACTGTTTTTTAGTTTGAAGGGGTCCCCCTTTTCCAGAACATTTAACAGTGTTTTGGGGCGTTTATAAAGAATGCCCATGTTTTTTTGCAACGGTTTGACGTACCGGGTCAGGGGGTTTTCCCCCTTTTTTGGGGAACATCAAACCATTTTCCTTTTGCCACTGTTTTTGGTGTTTTTGTCCCCTCCCCCCCCCTTTTCCTCCATTCTTTGAACATCAATTGGGGTTGTTTTTTGGAAGGCGCATATACCCATACCAGGTAAGGCCGGCCCTCTTTTCCACGCCCCTGTGTTTTGGGGGGAGTGTTTTTGCCACGGTTTTCTCTTTTTGTCTTTTATCACAGTGAAATTTAAACCTGTCGGGGCTGGGTTTGGTCACCACTTTGTGAAAGTTTTTCGGGGGAGGTTTTTGAACGGGGTGTCACTTGAAAGCGAAAGTTGAAAACCCCGCCGGGGCACTCAAAAAAGTTCCGATTTCCCTTTCACTTCCAACCCCAAAATTTTTGCCATTTCTCCCCCAAAATTTATACACGTTCCTTCTACCAAATTCTGTTTGCTCAGGCTTCCTTTCGGCTTAAATTTTCATTTTCCAGTCATTTCAGTAAAAAATTTTTTTGCAGTTTGGCCACCAAAACGAGACAAAAAACATGAAGAGATGTCAAGTACAGAAAATATCATGTTCTCTTCGTTGACAACAAACCTTCATTTGCGGGGGAGAAAAAATATCTGACCGCAGTTTGGGGCACATGAACCTTTTTAAAAGACATTCTTCACGGGCGGGTATCTTGGTATTGTAAAAATTCTTTTCAACATGTTTTTTAAAAGGGGCAAGACCTACTTACAGAAACAGCAAAATTTGTCTATCGGGTGGCTGCAAGTTACAAGCATACACTCACTGCTAAACGGGATTTTTCTTTGAAATACTTCTTTGCGACAAAAAACTGGGGGCCCCTGTTCCCTGTTGGGGCCCATTCACAATAAAGTTCCACACTCTGACAGTTCAAGAACTGGCCTTTTGGCAGTCCCCCAAGCCTTTATCAAACCACTCCAATGAACCATTTTCCCATCACAGACACATTGTTTTTTTTTTTGTCGTTCCTTCATAATGTCTTGGCCATTTTAGAAATTTACCTTCACACAATGAGGTCTGCCACAAAAAGACGTAATTTTAGATTGGGTCTTTTTTGAAGCTTCAGAAAATGTTGCTCCGTAAAGGAGATAACATTCGTCAAAGCTTTTTCGGGGCGTGTATCCGGGCAAAACATGCAGCTTCCAATTATGCAGTAACAAACTGCAAACACAGTACTAGAGGGGACTTTGTCTTTTTTTTTCTTGGTCCTCGGGCGACCTGAACGGCCCAGCGATGTTTCCCCCTGTTTTTTTTCTATCGTTGATGTGATCTTGCTGGTGAATGGCTTAGCACCTTTGTAAAAGAATATCTACCTAGAACGCCAGAGCTTGGTTTTTATCCAGAAAAAGCTTTCTGTATTTAAGGTCCCTTCGCTTTGTTCTGGATGTGCTGCTGCCTGTAAAGTTGTTTTTCCCCTTTCCCACGTGTTCTTTCACCTCTTCATGAGATTATGCAAGTTCCGGGCCTCCCCCGGCTTCCCAAAGGCGCAAGCTCCATACTTAATCTTGAGGTTACCCAAAACACGCAACAAAAGCAGCATGGGAAGTGTTAGAAAGGTTTAAAAAAGAATTTCTTGATTTCAAAAACACAAAACCCGTTGAAAAGGTATAAAAATAAAATAAATTGAAAATCTTCTTAAACAATATCAAGCGGCGTTTGTTGGGGTTTTGGTAAACATTTTTATAAAACAGTTAATACCAAGCGACTTCGTGTTTTTAAAATTTTTTCAATTAGTAAAAAAGCAAATTTTAGAGGTTTAAAGCAATTTTTTTTACTTTTGGGTTGACTCATTGTTTTTTTTTATAAAATGTACATGTTATTTGGCAGGGCGGCTATATTGTTTGGCCTTTACCTAGGGGGCGGGGGGCAATGTGGCGCTTGGCAAATTGTAAAAATTGTTTTCTGCATTTTTAAACCCCCAAAAAAAAAATATGTTCAAAAAATTTAAACCCAAAAATCCCTCATTTTGGCTTTTCCGAAAAAAGCCTGCAAATTTTGTTATGCTGAATTTTTTCCCTGAAAAACTAATTCGTTAGAATTAAATACTTAATTCTGTTACTCTTTATTTGATTTTTTACTTCTTTTTGACTTTGCGAAAAAGGTTTTGTTTGTAAATCATAAAGTCGTCTAGATATTCGAGAGTTTTCTTTTTTGTTTTTTTTAATTTGTTTTCTTTTTTTAATCGCGTTTTTTTTCAAATCCGTCACGTAGGCACCCTTTCAGCCCGGGAAGACTATGGATTGCGCTCTGGGTTCTATTCTGGTACAGCGACGGTTGTCGGGCCAGCCCGATGGGGGGAATGACAGTTCCTGTGGCAGGGGGGCACAAAAAAAAGTCTGCGCTGGTCTTTTTTGGGGGCTGCGCCTTTCTTCTCTTCTCTTTCCCCGTGCGCGGCGATGCTCTTCGAACTTGGAGAGCCTTTCTGCACGTCTGCTCCAGTGCCGTTCGAGGGCTTTTTGTTCCTTGTTCGGGTCAAATTTTCGGTTTTAGTCCCTCTTGCACCGTCTTTGAATCGCGCTGGGGTCTGTTGGGACTTTTCCCCCTCAAAATTCTCCAAAAGGGGAAGCTTTGGGACCGCCCGTTCTCCATGCGCACGACATGGCCGGCCGCGCATAGTCTCGTTTCAGCGCGTGTACTTGCGGGTGCACCCGGCCCTTTTTCAGGACGGTTGTTTGGGGCCTTGCCTCCAGGTGATGTTCAGAATGCGTCGAGGCTACGATATAAAAGCTTTAAGCTTTCGCTTTTTGCAGGCACGCAAAAGCCAAGACCCTGCCATAAGGAGAGTGCTCACGATGCGGCTCTGTGACGGACTTTGTGTCCGGGTCATTTGTTTTTGTTCCATGCTTTCTTTGTCAGTCGGGTCAGGTGGTAGTCCCTTTCCCGTGCCCCTGTTGAGTTTTGGCAAGTGAGGGTGTCTGAGATTGTTGACCCAGATAAACAAAGTCTTGGACTCACCCTTTCATGGTCATTGTTTGGAAGGGGGAGAGTCAACTCCTGTTCCTGACCTGTTTTTTCTTCAAAAATGGAAGCCCAAATTTTGGGCGGGCATCGCGAACAAGTCATGACTGCGTGGGTCCTCGCTGAGGGGGCTACGCTGCATCTCGCAAGAGGAAGTCACGCAGGCACCTCACTTGATTTACCCTTGGCTCTTAGTCTGGGGGTTGAAGACTTTCCGTCGCCGGTTCGGAGGTAGATACCTTCGCTGGGGACCAAATGCTTTTTTCAGCATCACAGCAAAGAAGATTCCAAACGGGGTGGACCCAGGACGCAACCCTGTTTCACTCCACTCCGTATGTTAAAGGGGCAGCGAGTTGACCATCAAAGACGACAGTGCCTTTCATTCATCGGGAATGTCTATGATGCAAAAATTTTTGGGTGGACATCCAATTTTGGGAGGATCTTGAAGGAGGCCACCCTGCTGCCAGATCGAAAACCTTTGGAGATCTTAAGGCAATGAAAAGTGGCGCCTTTGCTCCCTACTTTTCTCCTAAATTTGTTTAAGGGAAAGTTCATATCATAGGGTCTGTTGGCAGGGAAAACCCGCACTGCATTCGGGAAAAACTTTTCTGCAAGTATTTGGAGCCTCATCTTTTCACTCGTGCAAAGATTTTATAAACGATCAAGGGAAAGGGAAAAGCCACATAATTTTGCAATCGCTTCTGTCCCCTTTGTTTTTTACGTTGACGATTTTTAAATCCCTCATGTCTTGTGGTACTCGTCTCACTCCAACAAGCAGGGGTTTCATGCAACCCGATAAGTGTCTCTTTACAGCACTTCATATTTCGCGGGAATACCGCTTTCCCTGGGCCTTGCCAAGGCAAGAGAGTCCAGGGTTTCTTTGTTTTCTCGTGGTTGGTTTCTTAAAACTTTTCCAGCTCTGGTGGCGCTCTATGGCATTCAGGGCATCGTCTGGACCCATTTCTCTTGCTTTGCTCATTTAGTTTCTCCCCCAGCGCTCCACTTTGCTCTCTGTCCTATCACCTCCCTGTAGCTGATTTAAAAGGGGCATTTTCTTTGCTTTGGGGCCCAATGCCTGTTGACCGTCATACATCCCTTAATTTTCCTGTTCACTGCGATCTAAATCTGGGGGGCAGAGCTGACCCAAAATCTTTGGCGCATTGCCGGGCACACGGGGACTTTCTGCGAGCAGCAGGGAGAACCTGGGGTTCTGCCACTGGGATTGGTTTTGCATGCTGTCGGGCATTTCTTTTGGGCCTCGATATGTGTATTTCTTCTAAAGGGGCTTCGAACCAACAGCGACTTGCTAGTCTTTTTGCCAAAGGGGGACATGGAGGCTTGGAGACAGCATCTCTGAAGTTTCCCCGTTTTTGGCTTTGCAGTGGGGGGGCCAGGGAAGAATCCTCCAACACCCTGTAAACTCCCACTTTTATTTGATCGCGTGTTTTGCGGTGCGATGCGGCCGGCCCTCCTTTCCTACTGTTCATCTCTTCGTGGGGACTTCACTTTGCTGCCACCAAAAAGAGGGTCAGTTCAAAAACGGCGCTTGGTAGCGCGAGGTCTGATCGGAAAAGGTTGAACCTGGTGAAGATCAGATGGGCTAGCCATTTTTGGGATCGGGGGTGTCTCCGGAGACTCATGCGGGCTTCGTTTTGCAAAGGGGTTTTACTGACGCACAACCCAGAGAAGCAGAGCTTAGCACGCGGGCCAAATTCTCTTCATTTTCCAGTGCCAACTGACCCAAGCAGGGGGGCCAGGATTGCGATCGACCCCTACCTGGCGTTAAAATCGCCTGCGATGAACAGTAATTCTCTCCCGGAATTCCCTTATAGCAGCGAGGTAATAAAAAAACCCTTTTTTTTTGCTTTTGCGTGGATGCCAAGTTGGGGCTAGACCAAAATTTTTTGCATAGACAAAATTAGACTGAGGGCCCAATGATTTTGGAGCGGGGAGACAGAATTCGTTCTGTTCCTTCTACTGGGGGGATTATGACCCCCGTAATCCCCTTTCAACTGCAAATCCCACCCGTTCTCTGACCTTTGAGGTTTGCCCCGCCGCAGGGTGAAGTCTCTCCCCCACAGATCCTGTTTCTGGGGCCCGGTTTTTTTGAAGGGGGAACAATGTCCATCGCAGTCTGCTCAGTTCTTGCGATGCGGTGTCTTGCGAACATGTGTACTTCCTGGGTGTCAGAAAGCCTGGGGTCATTTGGTTGTCATTTTCGTGGGTTTCCGGGATGACAAAACCTTTGTCAGAAACTCTAAGTAAATGCTTTGTAGGGCGGGCCCTTTACACTTTTAAGGGGAGACGTGCAAACACTTTTACAAGTTTTGTTTAACTTTTTGTAAATGGGGTTGGGGTTTTTTTCTTTAATTTAAAGGTATGCTGAAGATTGAAAAACGTTTTTTTAAACAAAGAATGTTGAAACAGGGGGCTGTTCCAATTTATTTGGGGGGTCAACCCCAGGAAAATCCGGAGTCGGAGTCCCAAGGGGTCCGAGACTTACTAACGTTCTGGCAAATCCGCACGGGACGGAACCAGTGTTCGCGTTTGCCTTCCCGGGGCCTTCCCGCGAGTGGGGAGGGCGGTCTGGCTGGTACAGTTGCCCCCTACTTACTTACCCGGCTTTGCGCTCTGGAGAGGTCACCCAGCTTGCTTTGCAGCGTTGACAAAAACCCGGGAATAGCAGTCTACCGGTTATAATCGCTTACTAATTTGGGGTAGAGTCAGACCCGGGGGTGCTTCCCACGGGGGGGGGGGTCATCGCACTCACGGGCAGCCCGCCCCCCTTAAGCTGGCTCCCCGCCAGTAAGGGCTGCCCCGCCAGGTCCCTTACCCCATGGGGGCGTGGGGGTTTGGGTGAAAACCGACAAGCCGATCGATAACTGTGCACCAGGCAACACAAAAATGAAAACTTCCCCCCCTGAAATCCGAAAAAACAATTTTAAAAAAACAAAAATACTGATGATAAACCCCAAAAGGTAAAAAATAAGAGGTTTTGGGGTATTTTTAGTTCGACTAAAACGGCAATATTAAAAACAATGCATCAAAATTATGATGAAAAGTTAAAATTAAAAAAAGGGACAAAGGTTCGTAGCCCATACAGAAGTGATGCGTGCCGTGATGCTGCCCTCGCCCCTCCGTGAAGCAACCAGCACTTTTTTGTGTTCTTTAAATCCACACAAAATTGACAACACAGTGTTCTTTGTGCCGTATAGTCACACAATATCCTCATTATAGCGTGTTCCTTTGGCTTCTATGTCCACACAATAAAGACAAATTTTTATTCTCCAACCCCCCAATACCGTCAATTAAGGCGTTTTCCTTTCGCTTGTCTAGGGCCCCACAAAAAGACAATAAAACGAGTTTTCTTGTGCTTCATTCCACACAAAAATTGACAATTTTACGATTCTCTCTAATGTCCCATAGCGATTGACAAAATTTCAGCGTTTTTTTTATGTGCTACTATATCCCCAAGTAATCGACAATAATAGCGTGTTCTCTTGTGCTACCCTAGGCCCACAAAAATGACAATTTAAAGGAGTTCTCCCCGCTGTATGACCGCAAAAAAGGACAAATCCATAGACATTTTTTTCCCTTTTCTGTATTTCACATGCCGCATAAGTAAAAGGTCTGTTTCCCGTTCACACAGCAAAAAGATTGTTTACATCAACAACAGAAAAATAAAAAAACACATCGTCAAGAAAAGTCACAACAGTTAGGGAAAGGGGCACAGGCATAACGAGACACGAACTGAGTTAAAGAAAACGAAACCCCCTTTTGCACTTGTCCCATTTTTTTGGCTGCTACATCGTTGCTTTCTTACTTCAACACTCTCATGTGTATTAACTGGGGCATGACATTTAGGAGTCTCCCTTTAAAGCGGGATTGCGGGGCCCCCAACCCCGTCCCCCCCGTAAAAAATTTAAGTAGGGGAAAAAAAGAAAGAAAAAACAGAGAGAGAGGAGAGAGAGGAGAGAAAGAGAGAGAGGAGAGAGAGAGAAACGCACGCACGCACGCAGCATGTCCACACACTCACACACAACAACACAAAACCACACACCACACACACACATAAATATAATTAAATTTTAAAATATTATTATATAATTTAAAAATATTAAATTATAATATAAATATATATATATTATACCTCGGTACAGAGGGTAAATCCCAGTAATGCTTCTGTGTCCGAAAAGTTTTTGTTCTGTGTGTCTCCATTCCAATATAATACTGGAAGGAACTGTCGAAAAAATTTTTGCATTGGGGCCCTCTTTGCTTCATGACGAAAACTTTTAAATTCGTATACCATGGCGACCTTCCACTTGCTTGTTGACGGCCTGGGAGGCGTGGATGTAGCGAGGGGTAAAATTCTTCTCGTTGGCGTTTAAGGAAATCCTTTCAAAATGCAAGTATAGATCGGGAAAAATCAGTTGAGAAAAAATTACAATCGTTTAAAGCAGATTTAAAACTATGATGTTATTGGGGTTACCAACACAGTTTACGTGCCAGGGGATATTAGCTTTTTTTCCTTTTTGGCTTACACAAAACATCCTTCCCAAAATGCAGTAGTAACTGGAGAATAGTTGAGAAAAAACGACAACGTTGAATGCAGATTTAAAACTATAGGTAAATTGGGGTTACCACAAGAGCACATGCCCGGGGAATCACTTTAAGAACTCTTTTGGGTAAATTTTGTCTGTGATGCTTTGACAGTAGCATGAAACCAAAGACTGCATATTCACATTGGACCCCCCTTTGCCCCCGGGAACTGACAGGTCACCTCCCCACTGGCAGTGACCCCCAAAAATTTTTTAAGGGGCAGATATCGTTCGGGGTTGGGTTTTTGGGTCTGGGGCGTAGAGTTGAAAAACAACAAACAAACAGGTAAAGTTTACCGTCCTTTGTTGGGGAAAAGATTTTTATCTTTTTGTACCCGCAGGCGCAAGAAAGGGATGACGACTCATGCAGTGTTGTTACAACTATGGGGCCTTCGCATAAAAAAAGCACCGTGCCTCAGGGGAGCGGGTCGCGAAACCCGGGATTTCATGCCCTGACTTTTTTTCAAAGTTCTACATAAGTTTTCAATTCAAGAGAATCATGACCCAGATTTGAACTGGTTTCCCGGGGAACAAGATAAACATCAGCAAAAACTTTCAAGAGAAGACGTACTGTACTTTCCCCAAATTAGATCTTGATAATCAACAAACATCTCAAAGAATCTGCCGGATGTTTTTTCACGTGAGTAGTCCGCCAAAAAAGTGGGGAAACGATATTTTTCACCCCCAAAAAAAAAAAATATCCGAAATCCAACAAAAGACCAAAAATGGGTGAACATTTTAAAAGTCAGCTTTTCATCCCAAGGACCCCATATTGACAAACGACTGAATTCAAGTCATAACACAGCCCTTTGACTTTCCAAAAAAGTGAAAATGAGCTCTCCACACAGGCGTCACTTCAGACGGGGAAAATTAGTTTTTGCGCAAAAAATTCCCAAACATACTAACACTTTTTTCGATTTTCTGTGGCCCGAAGAGGCGCTTACCCCCCAAAAACAATACCCAAACCAAAAAAAAAAATTTTAAAGTTTTAAATGGCACATGCCCAATCCCCAAATCAGAAAACGCCACCACCCTCTGCCTACCCTCCACACACCCCAGCCCCCTTTCCCCAAAACAAGGCTCTGTCGGGCGACCAGTTAGGCCCACACGAGAAACCTTTTTAGGGTTCTCAAAATACTTTGCCTTGTTGGCCTTGGGGGTCATCGTTGCAGGGTTTGGGGCATAGCGCGTAACAAAAGAGTGGCAGGAGAAGAAAGTAATAGGAATATTCAAAAAACCCCAAAAACTGGCAAAATATATTTTCCCCGGGTTTTTAACCTGAAACTGCTGCATTGCGTAAAAGAGGGGTCTCAACAACGGGAAAAAAACATAACTTTGATGTTCTGTGCTCAAAAAACTGAGATACCGCCCCCCAAACCATTCGTTTTGGATGAATTCACTCTTTCAAAACATGTGGGTGATGAAATTTTTTTAAAAAAACTGCCAGAATGGACCAAAAAATATTGACAACACAGGAAAATAATGGGTGCAGATTGGAAAAACCTGAGGGAATCAAAAAGCCTGTACTGGCCAGCGCATACAAACATCCAGCCGGTTCTCACACATTTAAAAACGGGTTGGGTCTTTTTAAGGAAACAGAAAAAGAAAGGAGACTCTGCAATACTATGTGGAATCATACTGCACGTCGAAAAATGGGTCCCCATGCATCAGTTTGTGCTTTAAAAACCGAGACCGGGGAATGCCCGGCAACAAGCAAAAGGGCGTCAGCCTACAATTTAGAGACTTAGATCTAAGTCCATAACCTTTCATGGGGAATACCCGTGTTTTTTGAAATATTTACACTAAAGCCGTTGCAGACTTAACAACACGAAATTTCTCGAGAGTTTACCAAACAGATGATGGGCATCTAGAAACACCAAAGAGTCTAAAATTGAAAAAGCTTATCGGAAATTAACAACATTTCTCAATGGGGTTACGAAACGGTCTTTGATCAACCCTAAAAAGCCCAGGGACTGGTCTGCATTTTCAAAAGCAAGGCATTAGGACAAAAACCCTAACCCATTTCCTTTAATGGAATACTAATGCAATCAATTGACAACCTACGCTATTTGGGTGTTGTCCTTGACAGAATGCTGACCTTTAGAAAGCATGCTGAGAATGCTGTCTTATATGCAAAAGGGCCTATGTGCCATGAAACCAATAGCAGCTAAAGGCATTAAACAGCGCCATCACTACTGACTGAATCACTCACTTTTGTACAAAAGCAGTTCACCTACCAATTTTAATGTCAGCCCATAGAATCTCGTTAAATGTTCAGAGGTCTTTGGTGGCTTTGAGTTTGAAACACATCACCTTTTACAAAACAAAACAAAAAACGTGATTTGATGAAAAAGATGACTTTGTAGATTTTACATATGTGCACTCTCCCAGAGTGCCTGATTGTGACGTCAACGTAAATTATGACGTCAACTTAAAATAGAACATGACGAAAATAATAATATAGACAAGAGAAGGGAGCAAGAATTAACGGCCGAGGCTTTGGTGTCCAGCCTAATTTATTTTGTTTTAATCATCGTTTTCTCCGTAGTGATACTATGTGGAGAGGCTGACTTTCAAGTCAGTAGTACGACGAAGTTCATTGTGTATGTGGGATACTTTTGATGACGGCACCAGCGGAATATGTACCAGGAATTTTATTTGTTATAAAAATGTTGTGAATGCTGTGTCGCCGAGAGTGACTTAAAACTCCTGTAAGAATATTTATGTGCTCTAATTGTACCACCGCATGTGTGTCGGTGGGCTGAATTTATTGATGTGAACACTGTAATATCAATACACGGAGAAGTTAATATTTGTTTTAGATCAACGGTACGCCGAATCGAAGTTTATTGTGTTCTATGGGACTTTGCTGAAATTGTGTTCTCCGATCCGGGAATTCAATCAAATGGTGAATTACATGTAGCTACACACAGCAGTCTATACATGGTTGGGTTTGTGGGTGTGCTCGGCAGCTGGAGGGTGTGCTCGGCAGCTGGAGGGTGGTGTTTCTCGCCGGTGGGCTCTGCAGTCATGAAATACGGGCTGGTACACCCATGGGGGATGCTATTTTAAGGCTGTTATGAGTTGCATCCTGCAGTCTGATTTACCTCTGTTCAGGAGCAGTTATGTCCCTTGATATCTTAATGGAGTGTCCTGCGCGTGCCTGTACCCATCGTCAACACAGCGCAGGCCTCCAAGGGTGGTACAGGGCTGCTCTAAAGGCAGGTGAAGACAGTGCTTCTCTGGGTCCTCCCCAGCACCTTCGGTGTTTCTTTTTCTTCTTTGCCTTAACTAGGCTGACCCTGGAGAAAGGTCCAGTGACGGTGAGGAAAGACCCACTGACCACAGGGAAAGTCCTGTTGACAGTGGAAAGACTACAACTTTGGATTCTCTCTTGAGGGCACATAAGACCGTATGGCGAAAGCTTGGCTGTGTCTGGAGTGGCACTCTCTTCATCTGTCCGTGGGCATGGGTGGTTGGGTTTGTGGGGTGTGCTCGGCAGCTGGAGGGTGGTGTTTCTCGCCGGTGGGCTCTGCAGTCATGAAATACGGGCTGGTACACCCATGGGGGATGCTATTTTAAGGCTGTTATGAGTTGCATCCTGCAGTCTGATTTACCTCTGTTCAGGAGCAGTTATGTCCCTTGATATCTTAATGGAGTGTCCTGCGCGTGCCTGTACCCATCGTCAACACAGCGCAGGCCTCCAAGGGTGGTACAGGGCTGCTCTAAAGGCAGGTGAAGACAGTGCTTCTCTGGTCCTCCCCAGCACCTTCGGGTGTTTCTTTTTCTTCATGTAGCTACACACAGCAGTCTACACATCCGGTAGGTCCGCCATCTTGTTTTTGTCGTCTGCACTTTATTCCGCTGATTGGTCCAAACATCGATGAACGCGGAAACACAGACTGAAACCGACCGACTACCACACGCGTCTTATGCCGGAGCTGCCAAGGCTGGGACATCGTTTCGTCCGCTAAACACCCCCTCCTACCAAAACGCAGCAAAACAAAATCCACAAAAAAAAGGGGAAAGAAATGCGACAAAGGGTAAAAGAAACCGAAAAAAAAAGAACTGATACGCAAAAGCAAAGACCACCCTTACGCCCAGGGGGAAAATTTCAAAGAACAAACCCCTTCCGAGAAAAGGAAAAATCAGATCCCCAGGGTACTTTTTTCTAACAAACCAAGCCAACAAAATCGAAGAAAGAGGTTGGGAAATTCGTCCGTTTCAGACAACATCCAAAAAGGCGTTTGAACGAGGAGTTTCCCAAAATTTTCAAGGCTGAAAGTGATTCACAAAACCCAGAAATATGACCCTAGCATCCACACAGCAAAAATCCCTAAAAAAAAGTCCCCTAAGACTGCTGATGATTTTTGTGTTGTGAACATTAAAGGAATGAAGAGTCACCCTGTCTCAAAGAGTGGCACAAAGTGTGCCCACCCGAAACAAAAAATAAACTCAAAGCAGAAAGTTTAACTCTCCATGCAAACTAGCTGATTTCAACAACAACATTCGTGGGGGTTCTAATCACCAACCATCCCGCGACAACTTTAGAGGTCCCTTTTTCGGGAAAGACGCGGTTAGTCGGGGGGTTTAAATCTGTGTTTCCCCGCGTTCTGAAAACACTCATCCCTGTTTGCCATCGCGAAAAATGGGAGACGCAAAAAAAAAATGGGGGACCTACAGGATTGTAACGCTGGTTTTAGCTACATTAATTCAAAATTGATTGCTGTCCTTGTGAATCTCAATTTTTTATGGTTTAGGCTTAGAAACTGCGGTTTTTCTTTTGTGGGGTTTCTGGCTTTGGAATCGCGGTTCCCTGCTATGGGTTACGTGCCCTTTTGAATTTGCGGTTTTTCTTCGATAGTCGACGAAAAATTTGTCTTGCGTGTTGAACCCTGTTTCTTCTTAAACGCTTTTGGGTTTTTAACGGCTGTTTTACCGTGTGGGGACCTTGGGTTTTTTCCTTCTTCGTCTTATTTTAAAATGTGTAACGTGGGTGGGACGTGGAAATGAGGCTTTATTGCATAAAGTAAACACGTGAGGCGCCGGCGAACTTTAGTTTTTCAAGAACGTGGGATGATACTATATATGATTTTAAGGTCTTATGATTATTTCTTAATTGCGTGCATTGTCTGACTTTTAAAGGCATTATTTATTGGTAACGATTCAATTTTTTGGTTCAGGGAGCAAAAAAAAAAAAATCAACACGGGTTGCCTGGCTATCTATTTTGTAGGGTTGGGGGGTTTTAGGGGGGAAAAGACTCCCATCCAAACTTTTTAACGAGGGGCCCAACAACAAAACACGCACCCAAAACCCCAAATCCAAACCCTCGGTGCCCCGTATTAATTTCCCTTTTGCACTAAAATTAAAAATTGCCTTATGGTGGGATTTGTTTTTGTGCCCTATAATTGCCCCAATTAGAAGGATGGGTTCACGTTCACAGATTTTCCCTTTTTGAACAATCGATTTTGTTTTGTTTTTGTTTTGTTGTATGACTTTTTTTGTCACTTTTTCCCGCTCCAGAAATAACGGGGTACCCCCTTTGTATATTTTTCCGGGAGATACAGGGCCTATTTCCCCTATTTCCCTTTTTCCCTTTCCCTTTTGGGTGGGTTTTAATTTTTTTATTTTTCAAACCCTCTCGATTATTTCTTTTCTGGGGATTGTGTTGCTTTTTCCCGGCAATCTTAGGGTTTTTTTCCTTGAATGAGTGAGTGGGGTGAGGCGGGCCCTAAACCCTTTTTTTTGAAAAAAAATTTTAGTTTTTCCCATTTTGAATGCTTATGGGGAAAAAAC
This sequence comes from Conus ventricosus, assembly GCA_018398815.1. Classification (NCBI taxonomy): domain Eukaryota; kingdom Metazoa; phylum Mollusca; class Gastropoda; order Neogastropoda; family Conidae; genus Conus; species Conus ventricosus. Next base: position 90,423 of record JAFLJL010015533.1, read on the forward strand.
CCAAAAACAAAAAACAACAACAATACTTTGGGTTATATTGTTATTACTCTCATGTCATTGTTTTTAAAATTTATACTTTTGCTAAAAATTTGGCATTGATTACCGATTTTGTTTTTTTTTTTTCTCCCCCATACCCAAAAAACCTTTTCATTTTTTAAACTCTATCTTTGTTTTGGGTTTGGGGTTTGATAATGTTTAGCCCTTTTTAAGAGTGATTGCCGTTAATGCTTTTTTTTGAAAAAAAAATCCTTTTTGGGAAATTTCAAAATTATATTTTAGTGGCCGGGGTTTTCAAACCTTTTTTGCTTGTGAAAGCAATTTTTTTGTTTTTTGACCCCACAGTGTGTGGGGGTTTTGAAGACATTATTTCAAAATTTTAAAGGGGAGGAAACAAAAAGGCTAAGGAAGAAAGTTCTGTTGTTTCCTTTTGGGACGGAAAAAATTTTTTCCGCAAAATATTAAAAACGGGTAAGGTTGTGGTCTGGAGGAAAAAGATCTTTTGGCCCCTTTGTTACAGGGGTATCGCCCGGGACATGGAAAAAAGGAAAAAATGCGATTAAAAAGAACTTCATTGAGGTACAGGAAAAAAAAAGATAACAAAAAAAAGCAGATAAAAAAGAGGAAACTAAAAGAGAGCAGATCCCAAAAAGGAAATTTAAAAAAAGAAAAAAACAAGAGAAAAAGAAGAAACAAAAAGAATCGGGAAAAAAAAAAAGGGAATGCAAGAGGAAAGGGGAAACTAAAAAATACAGTTCCCAAATAACTTCTCAGCGGGTCGGTCCCAGGCGGGACAGTGAGGGGTCGGGGTTGGGTTTTTCCCAGGTTTAAACCGCCCCCGCCCAACCTTTCCAAATTTCCCCCCCTTTTAAAAAGAAAAACGAAAAATAGACATTTTATTTTGTTTCTTTTTTAAAACCCATCCCTTTCCCTTTGGGGATGGCTAAAGGTTTGTGGAAACCTTTAACCTGCCCTGCTTTAATTTTGAGGGTTCCGCTTTATCTCTGAAATAACCGTCTCGCTAAAAATAATGTTGTGTTTTACGACTTTAAAAGAGAGCTTGCAAAAAAAAAATTTAAATTGAAACCCCAAAAGGGTTTTCGAAAGCTTTTTTCGTGAAGTTAAGCCTACCAGAAAACCTTTCGAGACTTTTGCGTTGAATTTTAGGCGTTTTTTTGCCCCTTTTTGGGCCCTCTTTGTCAAAAATTGATAAGTCTTTTAAAGGGATTTTGGGGGATTTTATCTTGCGTAAACATTTTTGGGGTGTTTCTCTAAGGATTTGGGTTTACTTTTTTTGGTGGAGAGATTTTGAAAATTTTTTTATGAAATGACCCAATTCTGAAAGAGTCACACAGACATCCACCCCCAACTAAGGTGTTTTTTGGAAAGCTGATTAAAAAATTTTGGGCTTCTGGGGGGACAAAACTCCGGGTAAATTTATAGCAATCCGTACCCCGGGCCCAGCTGATAGAACTCCGATTTTGGGGTCAGTCTGACGGGGGAAAACAAAACTCTACTTTTAAAAACGGGTGGCCACTCCCTTGGTTCCTGGGCTGATCGGGGAATAACTTGGGGTGGCAGCTTTTATTGTGATCATCAGATTTGGGTTACTCTGCTGGTCGGGGGAAAAAACTTTGGCGGTAGCCGTATCGTGGCCCGTGGGGGGCCCGTCTTACCTATGGCATTAAGAGTTTCCCCAGGAAGTGCTTTGATCAGCCCGCAATTTGTGTGTTTTTTGTGTAAAAGACAGGACATGTAGCTACTAGTGTCCAAGGAAGTCAGGTAGAAACCCTTTAAATTTGCACCCCTTTTAACCCCCCCAACAAAGTTCCAAATTTTTGGTTTGGGAACTCTACTTTTATCGAGAAAATCAGCTGACAGCAAACCCGTCCAGTGCTGTTTGCTCTGTTTGATACTCCTTTTGCTTGCAGCCCCTGGTGAAATTCACAGGCCCAAATTTCATTTTGGGGTTTTGGTTCTGGAATGGCACTTTTAGTTCGTTCTGGGGGATACTGGTGGGTACTATTTGTGGCGTTCGCTAACGGTTAGTATTTTTGACAAAACAGAGGCCCAGGGAAACCCCAGTGAAGTGTGGGTTTTTTTTGTGGTTTGTGTGGAGTTTCCACTGGGTACAGTTTCACATTGTCTTTATTTTGGGGGGTGATTTTTACTTGTTTGGGCTTGGATAAACCCTTTTCACGATCTCATTTTGGGGAAAAATTTTCCTGGGGTTTTTTGTAAAACGGGGAGTTTAGTGTTTTAAACTGGGGAAACCCTCCTTTTCCCCTTTAGCCGCCGGTTTCGGGCTAGAGCTAAGGGATGTTTGGCAAAAAGCCTTTTTGTCAATCCCTAATGATCTGAAGGGCATTTCCCCCTTCTGATCTTTTTCAAAACAAAAAAAACCATTGAAGTCTTGCTTTCAGGGTTAAAAGTCTTCTTTATGTTCTGATTTTTTTACTTCTGATTTGTACCCCACAATCGTTCTTTCACAAAGGGACCCTTTAGTGCCTTGGGGGGAGATAGCAAACCCTTTTTTTTTTGAGCAGAAAAATTTCTCTTTATGTTCCCCCAGGGGTTGGGCTTTCTGTGGATCCCCCTCCGGAATTTTTTATTTCCTGAAGGGGGGTTTGACATTGGGGTCGCCGGTCTGTGGGGGGACGCTTTTAAACCCCCCCCCACTTTAAGTGTTTTCCCTTGGGGTCCCCATGCCCGATAAAAATGTTCGTTCTGTACGTTTGATTGTAAATTTGTCTGACAAACGAAACCCGGGGGTTCGTGTAATCTTTTAAAGGGTTTTCAGGGGCATTTTGCCCCCCAAACCAGGTTTTTTTTTTCAAAGGGGATGTAATATTTTAAAATCCCCCCTTTTCAGCAGATGCCCCCGTTTTTAAAAGAAATTTTTAAAAAAACCCCTTTCGGGGGGGGGAAAGAGGTTGTTGAGGGGAGAGGGGTTTGGGAAACATAATTTGGGCTTGGTATCATTGAGCCATGAATAGTCCGATCATCTCCATTGTATTCGGGCAGGGAAAAAAAGACTGTAAGGGCGTTTTTAAACCCGATGTGGGGCGCTTTGAGAAAATCAAAACTTGTCTTCTGCACCTGTGTGTTGTTACTTTGATTGGTTAAAACTTTTGGTTCTGGGCTGAAAGCTTGTTCCGTTCATTTGGGGGCTGTATCGCTCCAGGGGAAGATGATGTTCTTCACCCCTCGGGGTTTTTCTTGTCGAAAGTTCTGAAACGTGGAAGGGGAAAACAGCAAATAAGTGGGGGGGAAAGTTTTATTTTCCTTTTCTCTACCCCTGGGGGAAGGAGAGGCTGACGAGTGGCATAGACATTGAAATGCATTATCACTGGGTGTGGGGGGCACCCGTGCCAAACCAATTTTCTCTAAACCCCAAGGGGGTTGGGGAGGCCGACCGAGTGGTCCGTAGACATCGAAAAAGCTTTTCCATCCGGGGGGGGTCAGCCCATGCCCCCCGCCGTCCCTTTTTTTCCCGTGTGGGGATGGAAAAGGTTTTTCCGTGAGGTCACAACAACTAGCATGTAAAAAGGGCTTTTTAGAGTTTTGTCGGGGGCGACAAAATTGTGTTCTTCTGTTTTGTGAGAGTCCCTGGGAAAGGGCCCCAAAAACTCTTTCCCTGCGGTTTTGTTTTTTTTTTTTTTTTTTTTTTTTTTTTTTTTTTTTTTTTTTCCCCTTTTTTTTTTTTTTTTTTTTTTTTCCCCTTTTTTTTTTTTAGGCGAAAGGGAAAGGGAAAAATTTGGGAGGTTTGTGTTTTTTTCCTTTTTTTATTTTTTTTAAAAAAAAATTTGTTTTTTTGTTTGTTAAAGGAAAGGGGCCCAAATATTGGGGACGGTTCAAGGAAAAAATTATAAATTTTAAAAGACCCCCAAAGGGAAATGACCAAAAATTTTTTTTGAAAAAAGGGAAGTTTCGGGCCCATTTTTGTCCAAAACCTTAAAAAATTTATTTTTTTTAAACCCCTGTTTTTCCCAAGGTGAATTTTTTATGTAACACTTTCAATCAATAAACGGGGAAGTTATTTTGTTTTGGGGTCAACGGACCGCGAAAATTCCAAGAAAATTTTTTGTTTAAAATTTGTGGGAAATTTGGGGGTTTTCCCGGGGATTAAAATTTTTCCTTTTGAATTTCAGTTCTTTTAAATTTTTCAGGGATGTTTTGGTTTTTTTGTGGGGTTTGTTTTGCACTGTTTTCCTCCTAGAATTAATTGTTTTTTAAACGGTTCGGTTTTTGAAATTCGAAGTTTAATTGGTGTTTTGGGACGCCCGTTTTTTTCTCCGGGATTTAATTTGTTTGTTTTCCTTGGTTAATCCTTCTTCCTTTTTTATGGGAAGAATTCTTGGTTTACTGTTTAATGGGCTTTTTGCTTTTTGAACACGGGTTCCCGGGGAATGGATTATACGTCCTTTGAACGCGGTTTTTTTAAGTTCTTAAAATTTTTGTTCTTCTTTTGAGGCCCCCTTTTTCTATGGGTTTTGTTTGGGGAACGGTTTATTGAAAGGGGTTTAACCCCCAAAAAAAAGGGAAAAAAAACCGATTTTTTTGGCTTTAGAAAGTTGGGGTATGTGGAAGGGGGAAAATGGCCAATTCCAAATTTTTTGGGGGGCATGGGAAAAAACCCCCCCAAATCCCCAAAATTTAAAGATACGTAGTATTGGAATCCCCAGGGTATTGGGGAAGAAAAAGGGCTTATTTTTGGTTTTAAAGACTCATTATCGTACTCTTTTGGGATTTTGGAATTTTGGTAAAAAATTCAATTAAAAAAAGGTTCCCCGCAGATATAAAAAAAAGAAAAACAACAAAAAAAAGGTTTCCGGCAAAAACAAGTTGTTTGGTGTTTGTTTGTATGGAAAAATCGTACAAGATTCCAAAACTTTTTGGAGCAGAGTCAAACCCAAACACCCATCAACACATTTTCCAAAAAAAGAAAGGAAATTAAAGAGCAGTTTGGGAAAACCTAAATGCTGGGCCCAAGAAAACATTTTTTTCTTGTTTTTCCCCTTTTTAACCCTTGGTTTAAAGAATGCCTTTTTTTTTCCCAAAATTTTAAAAAACTGATGGAAGGTTTAAAAATAAAGAAAATGCCACCAACTGAAATTTTGTTTTTCCACAAAACAAACCCAACAAAAAGGCCCGAGATTGGCTCATGTTTCTTGAAGTTTGTTTCCAAAGGTAACACAACGAAAATCAAAACTCGCAAAAATTGGGCTTAACCTGCAAAACACCATTGGAACAATTTCCAAAAACCAAAAAATTTTTGGGGAGCTGGGGAAAATTCCTTTAAAACCCCTTTGCTGAACTCCCAGAAAACAAAAAAAGGGGGGGGGGAAAGGCCCAAAAACCAAACCGCCTAACAAAATTGGGTTTCCCCGCATTTTCTTTTCCCCTTTTTATGTTTGGGGGGGTTTTATTCCTTTTGGGGGCAGCCTTCTGTTCCGAACCTCCCCCCTTCATTTGGAAAAGGGGGCATAGTAAAAAATTTTTTCCCCTGAGGTGAATGCATTGAGACTGGGGACGGGGCCGGCGAGATCTGTGATTATCAAGTACGTATTGATACTGATATATGATTTTCTTATGTATATGAGCGTGCATTGATCTGTATTCTTGAATGGCATTATTGATTGGTAACGATTCATATTGATGGTTCAGGCAGCATATAAAAAGAAGAAAATCTAACACGTGTGTTGCCTGGCTATCTATGTTCGTATGGTGTGGATGTGTGTAGGGGAAAAGTCGTACACGCATCCAAACTTTTGAGAGCGAGAGTCAGACAAAAAAACACGCATCACACACCATCCGTAACACTGTCATAAGTGACTACGTCACGATTGCAGTTAGGTACACTCTACAGGAGTGCATGGGCACAGAAGAGGGCAGTATTTCTTGTTCAAACAATAACAGATCAGGTGAGCTCAATACTGCCTTTATTTGGCAATATGTAAGTAAACATAAAGACTGACGGACTTAATAAATAAAGAAAATGCCACGACTGAGTATAGTTTTTCACAAAAAGAAACAACAACAAAAAAGCAGAGAATGCAGAAACAAAAGTCATGTTGAATCTTGAGTGTTGTTTGCACATAGTGCACATAAATCTGACATACATGTATGTAACAGAAGGGACTTCAGCGAGACTAGTAGTCATAATCCTGCAAAACACACATCTGGAACACATTTACCAAAACAGGAAGAACTTAGCGAGACTAGTAGTCATAATCCTAAACATGCTGAGTATTTCCCATGAAATATCATTATTTGTCTTGTTTTTCATTTACAACATTGTTCACGAAGGCATCATTGACCAAATGTTTAAGACACTCGATGGAATTGGTTGAAACCGTGCAAATGCAACCCGATGCCACATTTCTGGTAAATTTTCTTGGTTTTGCGGCGACACAAAGCACTCTGCCTTTGAACATTATCATCGCCAGAGAATTGTTGCGTCATGTCCTCTCTGACGTGGTCAGGAACACGAGCGAAGTGCACACCAGCTCGCACTGGTCTTGGAGCTGGTGGCAAAGCAGCACGCAGGTAGAAGTGTGCAATGCTTCGACAGAAACCAAGATCACGCGCGTCAGCTGGTGCACTTCTGAAAGAGAAGCCAGGCGTTCTGCTGTGCCAACTCGACAGCATGAGCAAAGAAAGGCCACCACCGCTTCTTTGTCCCGATTCTTATCCTGTATGTGTTGATGCTTTGATCAGCTCTGTCGACTCCCCTCATTGAGGCATTGTATGTCCTGTTGGATTTGACTGATGAATCTGAATGAACTGTCACTCACGTTTGGACCAACGCCTTGCCCTTCCCAACGGCTGAGCTGCATCACAGTTTGAAGCCATTGTCACGACATTGTTTCATTCTCCTGGAGGATGAGAATGTTTTCTGTCCTGTCCAAAACGAAAGTCAATGGATCCTCGTGGTCTTCTGGCAAAAGCACCTGCATCCATGAGTGGGCTATGCTGTATGCGGTTGCGTCGGATAGCGCCTGTTGCACTAATGTCTCTGGTGGCCAGTTCAGACAGAAGTGGGATAGATGTAAAGAAATTGTCCAAAGTCAGATGAAAAGGATATTCTGGGAGCTCCTACACCAAGTCCATGACCACAGAGCCTCCAAGTCCAAGTGGTCCAAGTCCCTGTCCAGCACCAATGTAGCGCGCAAACTGCACAATGCATCCAAGTGGATCTGCAAGGCACCACAGTTTATATCAAATTCGAATTGGCTTTCCACGGATGAATTGCTTGCAGGAGTGATGTCCAAAAAAAGATACCATTGATTCTTCCACACAGAGACATCTGGACACTGGGTAGTGTGGCAGACATCACTCATTGATCAGAACCACGAAATTTCTTAATTTTGCCAGCTTATCATTGGGGTCATTGCGCATGTTGTCACTCAGGTGAAGATCTGGTACGGGTCATAGCGTTGCACACAGCTCATTTCGGACATCAGTGCTCCTCTCCTAAAACATGTGGCGCCTTGGCAATGGGTTGTACCACGAAACAAGAAAGATTACCAAGAATGTTCTTATGTCCTGCCTGTTTGTCGGGAAGACGTGGTCTCCTTTGTCTTGGCTGGCATGGAGTTGTATTTTGTTCAATGAGGTATCAAGTACAACCATCATCAGAGAACAGCTCAAACATGTCTTGTTGGGGTAGGTTTTGTAGGCAGGCAGCCTGTTCTGAGCTAATTCCTGTCGTCTCCTGTCTATATTCACCTGATTCAGACGAACGCGGTTTATGACAATCTGTGCAGCTTGTAGCTGACGTAGAGCACCTGGTGCTGGTTGTTGCTGAGCTGCAGGAGGTGGTGCCTGGTCGCTGGCAGGTGATTCTCCCTGTTGAACATGACCATTGTCAGCAGCTACCTTATCTGAGCTACATGTTGATGAGCTTGAACTTCAGGCAGGGCATCAAAGACGTCTTCAACAAAGTCTACTCTGACAGCTTCACCTCCTGAACAGAGGGCGACACCCTCTGCATTAGCAAGAAGCTGTTGCCGATTCAAATTTTGAAAGGCTTCCTCGTCTTCGTCTCCACTGTCTTCATCACTTGCTGCTCCATTGCCTGGAGGGGTTATGTAGACAACTCCCGTGATCATGTGTCATCGTCTTCAAGGATGGTAAGTACTTCATGCACTACGCATCCTGAAACAAAATCAAATACGTGATCACTCGGGATCGCAAAAAAAAACAGTTTTTAAAAGTCATCATCTTTCTTGATGTCACCCAAGTTCATCTGGTTTATATTTACATGCCCTCGACCCGCCTCCCCATTTCCCTCTTCCTTCCCACCATCAGAACGAAAATGGAACACGGGAGCCAAAGATCAAATACGGAGACCGAAAGAGACAGCCACTGTGAAAAAAGCAGCACTTGGTATAAAAGTACCACTAAAAAAAAGCACGTAGGCGCTCGTGCCCACGCACTGCACAGGAGTGCAAGGGTTGTGTAACTTGACGTTGCCACTCGTGCCCACGCACTGCACAGCGGTGCAAGGGTTGTGTAACTGTATAACTTGACGTTGCCACTCGTGCCCACGCACTGCACAGGAGTGCAAGGGTTGTGTAACTTGACGTTGCCACTCGTGCCCACGCACTGCACAGGAGTGCAAGGGTTGTGTAACTTGACGTTGCCACTCGTGCCCACAAACTGCACAGGAGTGCAAGGGTTGTGTAACTTGGCGTTGCCGCTTGTGCCCATGCACACTGGGAGAGTGCAATTTATATGAGAAAAAAAAGTTCAATGAAACTTTCTATCTTAGCAAAAGTTATCATTATCACTAGCTTCTCAATGTGCTACGTTTCATAAATAAACATAGATAAAAGGGACTCCGGTGCATGTTGTAAACGTGTGTGCGCTGGTGGATCTGCATTGGTGGAGCGATGCAGGTGTGTACACAGGAGAGTCCACAGATGTGTGCGTACGTGCGTGCGTGCGAGCAAGCGTGTGTGTGTGTGTGTGTGTGTGTGTGTGTGTGTGTGTGTGTGTGTGTGTGTGTGAGTGAGTGTGGAGTGTCGTTGTTGCTGTGGTTGTTCTTCTTCTTCTTGTTGCTCTTCTTGTTGCTGTTGTCTTTGTGCGTGATTCTTGTCGTCATTTCTGTTGGTGTTAGTGTTACTGGTCCTGTTACTAAGCCATCTTCTGAACATTCATTTCCGGCAAAAGAAAAAAGAAAAAACATCAAAGGCTTATGCAGGCACGCACTCGCGCGCACACACACACACAACACACGCACACACACACTCTCTCTCTCTCTCTCTCCTCTCTCTCTCTCTCTCATCCTCTCTCTCTCTCTCTCTCTCTCTCTCTCTCCTCTCTCTCACTCACTCTCTCTCTCACACACACACACACACACACACACACACACACACACACACACACACACACACACACACACACACACACAAATATGCGCGCGCGTGCACATGCACACACACGCTCACGTATACACATACACGCATCTCCAAACAAATATGCATGACTGCATGCACACATGCATACACACACGCCGACCATATATACCGAGTCACAAAAGAAACGCAAACGATGGGTCCATTGAATGTACTCTCATGTTGTTGACATTTAATTGCAACCATTGAAATGAATTGAATGCAACCATTGAGTTTCTGGCTTTAGTGTTTTTATTGTTGGCTGAAGCAAAAAGTAGTCACGTGTCATGAGTGTCACGGAGA
>JAFLJL010015533.1:105123-112623 GCA_018398815.1 Conus ventricosus
TGGAGATAATACTGATCCTTGTGGAAGACCCATTTCCAGTGTTCTAGTGTTGGAATATGTATGCTCTATTCTTGTTTGAATAATTCTACTTTTAAGGAAAGCTTTGTCATAGTTATACATGGTTCCATTTACTCCAATAATTTTAAGTTTAAACAAAAGTCGTTCATGCCATACTTGTTCGTACGCTTTCCTTATGTCAAAGAACGTTGCCAGGATGTTTTTTCGTCTTGCGAACTGTTGTTTAACATGTGTTGTGAGTTTTACTAGATGTTCTGTTGCTGATCTGCCTTTCTGAAAACCAGCTTGATTTATAGGGATAATTTGATGTTTGTTACAAAAGTAAAGTAGTCTGTTTAGGACAATTTGTGTGTGTGTGTGTGTGTGTGTGTGTGTGTGTGTGTGTGTGTGTGTGTGTGTGTCTGTCTGTCTGTCTGTCTGTCTGTCTGTCTGTGTATGTGTGTGTGTGTGTGTGTGTGTGTGTGTGTGTGTGTGTGTGTGTGTGTGTCGCTTGAGAGTCAGGTGTTTTGTCCTTAATACCATGGTGCCGTCTTCTTATCTATTGAAGGCTAGGTTTTTTTCTGAGGCAGCCAGTCGTGATATTAACAGTTGTACTACTTTCTCTTCTACTCTTTCTTGTCGTCGCTGCAAGACCAAAGTCAACAGGTAGAGGACTGCGTCAAAAGCAGGGCAGAATGGTAGCACAAACACAATCATAACGTCATAGACCTTGTTCAAAGAAGGGATACCATTTGTAGTCATGATCATAACACAGCCAAGACAAACCCAGCTGACACAGTCAATCATTGCCAGTTTCTGCATTACATGGGCTGAGACGTATATAGACCGCATTGTGCGATCAAGTTGTACTCTGAATTTAAACGTTCTTCTGTGGATGATAATTTGGCCAACCAGTATTGGTAAGCTGATGGTAGAATTCACAGCCACAATAACAGTGAACCATTGGAATGCCCATCTAGAATCATATCTGTCAAATAATGCCATGCGGCAGAGTCCAGACTGCCCATGAAGTCCCCAGTGTGACAAACCAGGAAGAAACGGGACTGATGACAACAACGATCCCACACACCACACTACCACACAGCCAGATGTCAGTGACACCTTGGTCAGTGTCTGTACGCCTTTACTAACGCAAATGACAATGAAGTGATCCACAGTGATGAACAACAGTGTCAAAAGCGACGTCTCACACGACAGGTAAAAGAGAAACCCGGCCATCTTACAAGGCACACTGTTGGTCCAGGTCTTTTGGTATTGAGCATAACGAATGTGTATTATTTCATTTGCTCCTGCAATAATGCTGAGATGATATCCTGTACATGTCTTTGCAATCATCAAATTTGCATTCATTATCAGAGAGCTTTTCCAACCTTTCTTATCTACTAATACACTTACCAGGCAAAGCATGTTCCCCAAAATGGCACACACACTGATCACCCAGAAGAAAATTCTGTACACTTCAATTGGTATTAGCTTTATGCACGAAGGAAGTATAGTATAAGGAGCTAAACACTTTAATTTACTCATCTGACTTGGAAACATGTTTTCACAGCAAAACCTATGATTTGATGAGAGAACGTTTTCTAAATGGTCACACTTTAAAAACAAATCCAGAGGAAAATCCTCTATTGGATTAAATCTGACATCAACTTCAGTAAGACGGGGCATATTTTTAAAACCGTAAGACCCAATCTCTGTAACGGCACAGAAAGAGATATGATATGCTTGATAACAGACAGGTATGCAGATAATTCATTCTGTAGTGTGTGAAGAGTTGTGATCGATGCGTCCAACCTCAGGAGTGCGTAATGAACACGTTTTGTGAATATGTTTACAGTGTTCGACTTGAGAGGATTAACTGGATTTCTTGCTAATAGTAAAACTCTTAGATTTGACAGCTGTAGAAAAATATCCAGGTTAAGGGATTTCAAAAGGTTGTTGGTGAGATCGATGAACTGTAAGTTGGGGAGCTTTATAGCTGAAATGTTAGCTACAGAACAAAGAGACAAATTCAGATACAAAAGATACAAATTTGCCGAAAAATCACTCGGTGACATTCCAGATGCTGTAGCATCAACATATCTGAGCTGTGGGAACAGATATGCAGGAAACGTGTTTTTGCACACAAATGAATGGCCTTGACAGAAACAACTTTCAGGGCAAGTCATGTTACACAGGAGTTCATCATCCCTCTGAGGGCACTGACCCCATCCATCACACAGATGATCTCCATGCACACAAATTATGGAAGTCCGACATTGGTACTGATTCAAACATTTCACATTGTTACAGTCTTGTTCATCCTCACCATAAACACAGTCAGAAAATCCATTGCATCTAGTATACAATGGGAGGCAGTATAACCATTCTGTTGAACAACGATAATGGGTGTCAGGACAAGACTCTTCTGCCTTCATCTTCTGAAGAGTGAAATAGCCAGTACCGTCCAGGTTAATGTGGAATTCCTGCTTGTCTTCTACATCTATGGCCTGAATGCAGTCTCTACACCTCTTTCGTTTTGGTAGCTTGCAGTCAGCTTCATCAGAGTCATCTATGCAATCAGAGTATTCATTACAATGTTGGCTTTGCAATATGCATTGACCATTACGACAGAGAAAGCCGCAACATGCTGGATGTTCACACACAGACTCATCACTATTGTCTGGACAGTCTTGTCTGAAATCGCAGACTAATGTGTAATGCAAGAACGTGGAATCATCATTACAACAAAATAGGTCATACGCACGTTTCATGCGTCTTGTCAATGACACAGAGACGTTTTTCCACTCATCATTTCTATTGCCAGAGGAAAAGGACACTGCGTACTTGGCAAAAGACTCGGTGTCCTTGGTAAAGGACTCGGTGTAGTTGGCATTCCCACAACTGCCATCAGGATTGATATTCATGAATGTGTGGGTCACGCGACTACCTGCACAGAGCAATAAGTTTTGTTCGGTGTTTGTGAAAATGGACAAAGCTGCTTCTGAATGCGTGAGCACAACTTGAGGAGGAAGCCAGACAAGTGGCTGCAATTCCTTTTCACATAGTGCTACTCTATAATGTGCTGTTTTACTAAAAGCTTCAATGATGCCAACATAATTCCAAAGCCCATACCTAGACATCCTCGATGGCCTGTACAGAATATTGCTCATATTACTAAAGTGATTCAGGTTGTAGATTATGGTTCTATCAACCCAATGACTCCACTTACTGTATATAAATGGTACCAAGTGCCACCCTGAAAGGTAACCAGTTACAAGGGTGAATTCATCATAGTGTCTGGTTAGTAGCAGGGCATCTTCTAGTTCTTTCTTTGTTTTAAAATGAAGCCAATCGTTGGCCCATCTTCTGACATTGGTAACCAATCAGTCCCCTTTGCAAAGGTTCATCTAACAGAATTTCTTTCAAGCATTTATTAGTTGACGCCACCATCCCCTGGCAGCCAGGACTGCTGAAGGGGCATTGCTCTGTTTCATCACGCCCATCATCACACTCTCTCTTCTGATTGCAATGCAGAAAATGTTTAAATCTGGAGTAATGATTAACAGAACAATTGTACAATTCATTTGCAAGATTGTGTGGGCGATATTTTTCAGACAATGCTAAAAAACTAATGTTCAGATAAGCTGCACCATCACAATTAGTGACGTCAATTCTAACAGATGAGGCGATAAATACAACCGCTAGTGTGGAACGTCTGGGACATACATACACATTATGGTCTCGTGAAGCATGTGCATCCTGTAAGTCACTTTTCAGACACCTTTCTCCAGAACAAATGTCTGGCGAACTTGATCGTTGAACACTCATCATGATGACACACTTACATTCATGTTCATATCATGGCTGAAATGTGCTAAGTCATGCACCAATGGAACCACTAAATATCCAGAATATTTTGTTGTGTATTCTATGATTAAATTATTGGCCTTTCGATGCTTGAATATCAATGGCTACCTCTGGATTATCCAAGTTTTCTATCCACATTGAATTCTTATCCGAGTAAATGAAAAATTCTTCTATACTATATACAGTGCATTCCACTATAGCACCTGATTTTAAAAAATTTTGAAAATATTCTCAATTTCCAGTCAGTGACACAACACAAATATGCCGACCGTCGAAGATGAGCTCGTACGAACATACCCCTTGCCACCTTCACGTGCATGCTACAGAATATGCTGGAACCACCGCACAACCCGTACACCACTCCTTGGTTTGCTGAAAACTGGGATGTCGGATAGCTACACTCAGACGTATTTAGCTGGAGAAATGTACGTTCCGTGTTGTTTTTGTTTCAGGAAATATTCTATTCCTGGACAAGCATCCACGATATTGAGTGGTCCAGGTGGTTTTTTTATGGTGTCCCCATCTACAATAGGAGTAGACACGTAAACATTCAGAAAATAGCCGATGCAAACAAGACAAGAGACCCCGAATATGCATTGTGTGTCTGTTAGTTATTTTGTTCTTCATTTAAACACACACACACACGCACACACACACACACACACACACACACACACACACACACACACACACACACACACACACACGCGCGCGCGCGCACGCACGCACGCACGCTCGCACGCACGCACACGCACGCACACCCACAACCACACACACACACACACACACATACACACAGACTGATCACATGTAAGTCTATTGTATCTACCCTTTTGACACACATAACAAGTCTCAGCACATTCGACAGACATCCACATAGTACCTAGGCCAATAGAAATAAAATAACATGCGATGTTTTGTTTTTGCAAAACCACAATGTCCACTAGCAATGGAATTATGAGCCACATGCAGAACACTTTTACGAAGAGGTTTTGGTACACACAGTTGCTTCTGTATAATTTGCAACTTACCAAGTGAATAGCGGTAAAGAACACCATTGTCCAGGAAAACATGGGTTTATGTTCACACACCAAAGTTTTTTTTTTGTTTTGTTTTGTTTTTCTCTAAGCAATTCACAATCGGAACATTTTTAGCCTGGTGGTAAATAGATGACAAGGTAACATCTGGTGCTTGCATGTTTATAATGTCATGATGGGATACATAAAAAATGTCAAAGTCCGATGGCAAAACATCAATCTACTGGGGGTCTGTTTACCCTTCAATTTACCTGAATAGGTTTCTGACACGGTTGAGGGGCTTTCAAAGGGGGCTTAGCAGAACCCTGAAGTTTCTTTTGTTGCTGGGTCATGACTGATGCAATCTGATCAGCCCCAATCTGATCAGGTTCATTATTGACCTTGGGCAAATTGGGTTATCCATGACACAACGTTCCAGTAAACCAGTGCAAAACGATGAACATGCAGACACAATAGCAAATTGGAATTTTTCAACCTTGCCACCAAAATCTATACACTTTTGACAATGACCATTGTGCTGTTCAGGTTTAACCAATGACCGTTTCACACCAGCAGTAGTACAACCAGTGTCTCAAAACAGTGCAAGGTATATCATTAACACAACTATTATACAGAGACAAACTGTTCAAAGTGACACATTCTTCTACATCGGTGGAAATCAAAACTTTGCATGCTGAGGCGTACGTAGGGGGCTGAACATTTACGGGTGCAGGGCAGATATGACCGACAGCACCGCAACGTCTACAAATAAGACTTTGTTTGGTCGCTTATGTAGGTCTTTGACCCCTACCTCTTCTTGACTGTGGGAAAGACTTTACATGTAGTTGCTGCTTCTCTCGAGACTGAGTCCCTGAATTTGCAGAACGAGCCTGGTAAAACTGGTTTCCCTGATAAGCAGGTCGCTGACTGATAGAGTTACCTCGCCCTGAACATCTGTCTTTAGGAGAGGGATTTGACTGGGCTCTACTGTAATTGAAGTTAACGGTCTGCTGAGACTGACCATAAGTCCCTGAGTGTTGAGTTTGTTCATACACAACAGTATGAGCAACTGCAGTTGAATATCTAGCTAACAACATGTAGGGTGAGCTTATCTGTAGAGTTCACCTGGAGCACAGATCTGTTCTGCTGAATCAAAAGTTCTTTCCTTAAGAAAAACCTGCAAGGTATTGGACACAGACTGTTAAATCTGCTCTCTGATCACAAGATCATGAAGTGCTTCAAAAGACTCATCTATCTCTGACAGTTCAATCCGACTGTTCAATAGATGTCTAACTCTGGTTTAAAAAAAAGCATGAAAATGTCTCCTTGTTCAGGCCTTACACTTCTAAATCTTTCTCTAAACCCTTCAGAAGTAGCCATGAACCTTTTCAACAAATGTTGCTTCAAATTCTCATAAGTCAAAGTATCACTGGCACAAAGAGAATTGTAAAAACTCAATGCAACTCCTTGTAACACACTTGCTAAGTGGAATGGCCATTGTTCGTTTTTCCATCTCAACATTCTGACCTCAATTTCGGATGCACTGAAGGCAGCCCACACAATTTCACTGCTGCGACCGGGCACAGAAGAAGAAACTGGTCCAACGCCTGCGACTGAGCACAGGGGGACAAAGTCACAGGTAGACACGGCTGCTCAGGAGGTAGGCTGGCCAGCGGCTGTCAACAATGAAGGCACTGGGGAAGAGAAGGCAAGTCCTGGCCTCCCAAAAGGCTACCACAACATAGGAGAGGGAAGAGGACTGCTCAGGCACTCGCACCAGAGCACACAGCCGGCCAGGTCAGCATCCCAGACGAAAAATCCCTACAAAGTGAACAACTCCATAAATACCCAATCTACCAACTATTCAACATCAAAAGTAGTGATAGATTAGAAAGAGCAGAATCGGACTGACCAAACCCGTACAACTCAGCAAAAACACACGAACGAGCAAACTGACTGAGCATTTTTGAAAACAAACGCAAATATTACAAAGTTTGAACATTTTGATCTTCTAAAATGTTTATAGAAAACGCTGTCAGTTAACTACAATTGTCGTACAATGAATGGACAGGGTGGGCAAAATAAAATATTCTACCCTCTGGGGCCGATTAACGATCACTACCTGACACCACCAAACGGGACATCAAGCGTACAGAGCACATGTGTCTGCTTCCACATCCCTACTTGGTCTGTGCAAGTCTGTCAGTTGCATTGGTCAGGGTTCAGTTGTCAGTAATATTAACAGTGGAAACAAGGAGGAAAAGAAAGGTGTGTATGTGTGTGTGTGTGTGTGTGTGTGTGTGTGTGTGTGTGTGTGTGTGTGTGTGTGTGTGTCTCTGGTTATGCACACAGCAGATGCGCATAACTCGTCACGAATCGTGCCTATGTGTGTGTGTGTGTTGTGTGTGTGTGTGTGTGTGTGTGTGTGTGTGTGTGTGTGTGTGTGTGTGTGTGTGTGTGTGTGTGTGTTGCGCGCGCGCGCGCGCATGTGTGGCATGCAGTTTATGCATCATACGGAAATTATACTTACCGTGTGATGTTCAAATGTCATTCTATTGAAGAAAGGCAGCCTCATACATTGTTCAACCTGTGTCAGTGTTGGAACTGGTAATTGTAC
>JAFLJL010015534.1:0-7500 GCA_018398815.1 Conus ventricosus
TATCCTGAGCAACAACCATCACGAAATGGTTGATACACTTCGACCTTAGCCAAGTTTCCTATTGTCATCATCATCAACATCATCATTATCATCATCATCATCATTATTGTATTTTATTATTATCATCATTATTATTATTATTCATTTATTATATTAATATTATTGTTATTTGGGGGTGGGGGGAGGGGGAGGGTTTTGTTACCTTAACTACAACTGTGTTTGTTGTTATTATAGCACACGACGTGCCGGACAGTTCAACAATCACACCCCATCAACTCAAGTGCCCACATTTCTTTCTTGACTCTTTCTTGTTGCTTTATCGGTCATTTCTTTCCTTGACTCTTTCTTGTTGCTTTATCGGTCATTTCTTTCCTTGACTCTTTCTTGTTGCTTTATCGGTCATTTTTTTCCCTTTACTCTTTTCTTGTTGCTTTATCGGTCATTTCTTTCCTTGACTCTTTCTTGTTGCTTATATCGGTCATTTCTTTCTTGACTCTTTCTTGTTGCTTTATCGGTCATTTCTTTCCTTGACTCTTTCTTGTTGCTTTATCGTCATTTCTTTCCTTGACTCTTTCTTGTTGCTTTATCGGTCATTTCTTTCCTTACTCTTTCTTGTTGCTTTTATTCGGTCTTTCTTTCCTTGACTCTTTCTTGTTGCCTTTATCGTCATTCTTTCCTTGACTCTTTCTTGTTGCTTATCGGTCTTTCTTTCCTTGACTCTTTCTTTTTGCTTTATCGGGCATTTCTTTCCCCTGACTCTTTCTTGTTGCTTTATCGTCATTTCTTTCCTTGACTCTTTCTTGTTGCTTTATCGTCATTCTTTCCTTACTCTTTCTTGTTCTTTATCGTCATTTCTTTCCTTACTCTTTCTTGTTGCTTTATCGTCATTCTTTCCTTGACTCTTCATGTTGCTTTATCGGTCCATTTCTTTCCTGACTCTTTCTTGTTGCTTTATCGTCATTCTTTCCTTGACTCTTCTTGTTCTTATCGTCATTCTTTCCTGTCTCTTTCTTGTTGCTTTATCGGTCATTTCTTCCTTCTGACTCTTTCTTGTTGCTTTATCGTCATTTCTTTCCTTGACTCTTTCTTGTTGCTTTATCGTCATTCTTCCTTGACTCTTTCTTGTTGCTTATCGTCCATTCTTCCTTGACTCTTTCTTGTTGCTTATCGTCTGTTCTTCCTTGACTCTTTCTTGTTGCTTATCGGTCATTCTTTCTTGACTCTTTCTTGTTGCTTTATCGGTCATTTCTTTCCTTGATTTCTTGTTCTTATCGTCATTTCTTTCCTTTAAATCTTTCTTGTTGCTTTATCGGGCATTTCTTTCCTTGACCTTTCTTGTTGCTTTTACGGTCATTTCTTTCCTTGACTCTTTCTTTTTGCTTTATCGGTCATTTCTTTCCTTGACTCTTTCTTGTTGCTTTATCGGTCATTTCTTTCCTTGACTCTTTTTTTGTTGCTTTATCGGTCATTTCTTTCCTTGACTCTTTTTTGTTGCTTTATCGTCATTTTTTTTCTTGGTTCCTGTTGTCTTCATGTTCTGATTTCAGTGCTGTTCAACTTGAAATTCATTTGACCCGATCCTTCTTTCTTTTGTTACATCCTTTTGCATCTTCTCTCTCTCTCTGTCATCTGTCTGTCTCTCTCTTTCTCTCTCTGTCTAAGTGCTACTTAACTTGAAATCATTTGAATCAATCCTCTCTTTCTTACATTTATATCCTTTTGCCTCTCTCCTCTCTCTCTCTTCTTCTCTCATCTCTCTCTCTCTCATCTCTCTTCTCTCTTCTCTCTCTCTCTCTCTCTCTGCGCTACTTAACTTGAAAGTCATTTGAATCAATCCTTTCTTTCTTACATTTATATCCTTTTGCATCTCTCTCTCTCTCTCTCTCTCCTCTCTCTCTCTCTCTCTCCTCTCTCTCTCTCTCTCTCTAAGTGCTACTTAACTTGAAAGTCATTTGAATCAATCCTTTCTCACATTTATATTCTTTTGCATCCCTCTCTCTCTCTCTCTCTCTCTCTCTCCTCTCTTCTCTCATCTCTCCTCTCTCTCTCTCTCTCTCTGTGTCTCTCTCTGTCTGTCTCTGTCTCTGTCTCTCTCTAACTGTCTGTCTGTCTATCTGTCTCTCTCTCTCTTTTCTTTCGCTGATGAAATGAACGGTTCTGTCGTTCAGTTTTGCTTCAAGCCTTTCTTGCTCCTATCTTGTTCTCTGATTGTCTTGTTCTCTGATTGTCTTGTTCTCTGATTCGTCTTCTCTGTGTGCGTGTTTGTCCTCTGTTTCTGTTTTGCCTGTCTGATTCTTCTTCTCTCTGTGCGTGTTTGCCCCTCTGTTTCTGTATTGTCTGTTCTGATTCTTCTTCTCTCTGTGCATGTTTGCCCCTCTGTTTCTGTATTGCCTGTTCTCATTCTTTTCTTCTCTGTGCATGTTTGCCCCTCTGTTTCTGTATTGCCTGTTCTGATTCTTCTTCTCTCTGTGCGTGTTTGCCCCTCTGTTTCTGTATTGTCTGTTCTGATTCTTCTTCTCTCTGTGCATGTTTGCCCCTCTGTTTCTGTATTGCCTGTTCTCATTCTTTTCTTCTCTGTGCATGTTTGCCCCTCTGTTTCTGTATTGCCTGTCTGATTCTTCTTCTCTCTGTGCGTGTTTGCCCCTCTGTTTCTGTATTGTCTGTTCTGATTCTTCTTCTCTCTGTGCATGTTTGCCCCTCTGTTTCTGTATTGCCTGTTCTCATTCTTTTCTTCTCTGTGCATGTTTGCCCCTCTGTTTCTGTATTGCCTGTCTGATTCTTCTTCTCTCTGTGCGTGTTTGCCCCTCTGTTTCTGTATTGCCTGTTCTGATTCTTCTCTTCTCTGTGTGCGTGTTTGCCCCTCTGTTTCTGTATTGCCTGTTCTGATTCTTCTCTTCTCTGTGCATGTTTGCCCCTCTGTTTCTGTATTGCCTGTCTGATTCTTCTTCTCTCTGTGCGTGTTTGCCCCTCTGTTTTTGTATTGCCTGTTCTGATTCTTCTCTTCTCTGTGTGCGTGTTTGCCCCTCTGTTTCTGTATTGCCTGTTCTGATTCTTCTCTTCTCTGTGTGCGTGTTTGCCCCTCTGTTTCTGTATTGCCTGTTCTTGAACAATCTTCTTTGCGTATTTATTCCAACCCCCCCCCCCCCCCTTCTTGTTCCAATGTTGTTTTTTTTGCCTTCAAGTCTCCCTTAATCCTTCCGTCCCGTCTTGCCGTTCCTTTATTCCCTCTGTTCCTTTATCGTGCATGCTTCATTCCATCGCGACCAGCAAAAGCTACAGACGCTAGACGACAATAAAACTAAGATGCATTTATAGTTGTGAGCTCTGGCAAAGAGTTCGCGCCAGTTCAGTGGAGAACGCGCACGCGCGCGCGCGCATACACACACACATACATACACACGCACGTACGCAAGCAAGCACGCACGCACACACACGCGCACGCACACGCACACTTCCTGTTCTCTCTCTCTCTCTCTCTCTCTCTCTCTCTCTCTCTCTCTCACACACACACACCACACACACACACACACACACACACACACACACACACACACACACACACACACACACACACACATTCTTTCCTTCTGTCTGTCTGTCTGTTTCTGTCTCTCTCACTCTCTCTCTCTCAGACGCACGTAGACAAAACCACCCAGACCGGATAAAAAGTGGGCATGCTTTACTCGCTAAAACATCATACCTACACAAAAAATTTAAAAATAAAAATGAAAAAAAAAAAGGAAAAGAAAAAGAGAAAAAAACCCCAAATTTCCTTCGGGAAACAGAATCACTTTCCCTTTCCCAAGGGTTTTGGGGCAACCCGGCGAGGGAGCAATTCCGCCCCCCCCCCCCCTTTCCCCTTCATCCCCTTCTCGCCCCCCCCTTTTCCTCCCCCCCCCCCCCTCTCTTAATCCCTTTCTCAGTCGCGGGCAAGGGGTTTCCTACTTCAAAAAGTTTTGGTTCGTTTTGATCGTGCGACTGACCCTTTTGGAACCCTTTGGGTTTGGAAGTTTTTTAAATTCCCCTTTTGACGTAGGGACAGACCCAGAAAAAAACGTGATTGTCACACACCCCACACACACCACCCCCAACAACACACACAAAAGAGAGGGGAGAGAGAGGGGGAGAGAGTAGAAGAGGGAGTTTTTTAAAGTGGCGGCAGCCATAAACTTGTACATATATTTTCGCCCCTTTTACTGAGACTAATCCTTTTTTAACCAAGTCCTGACCCCAGCCCTCCCCAAAATTTCCAAACGAAACTACAATTAAAAAAAAAAAAAAAAAAAAACCTTGAAAACGCCCCTTTGCTGTTCTGATACTTTTTAAGGGGTGACCCCCCTGTTAAGTTTAAATTTTTTTTAATTTTTTTTTTTTTTTTTAAATTTTTTTTTTTAAAGAAAGGGGGCCATTTTCCATTTCAACTTTTTGGGAAAAACCGCCACGAGGTTTTGAACCTACAATTTTCAGAAAACTGTTTTTTTCAATGTTTGATTGCTTAAACTATGCCAGGGTTCGAAAACTGTGGGAAATCTCCCCCCCCCCCCCCAAACCCCCCCATTCCCCGCCCCGCCCCCCCCCCCCCAAAAAAGGGGGGGAAAAAAAAGGAAAAAAAAAAAATTCGAGTACCCCCCCCCCCCCCACCCCCCCCCCCATCTGCCCCCGGCTCCCTCCCCCCCTGAGGGGCCCTTAAATTTTTTTTTGGAAATTTTTTTAAATTTTTTTTTTACTGAAGTTAAAGGGAAAAGAGACG
This sequence comes from Conus ventricosus, assembly GCA_018398815.1. Taxonomy (NCBI): domain Eukaryota; kingdom Metazoa; phylum Mollusca; class Gastropoda; order Neogastropoda; family Conidae; genus Conus; species Conus ventricosus. The sequence goes on from JAFLJL010015534.1 coordinate 4,751, forward strand.
GGAGCCCGGGTTTTTTGGCCCCGCCCAAGGGGCCCAAAGTAAAGATTAAACGGAGGTTTTTTTCCCCCCCTGCTGGGAGGGGGGCCAAAGACTTCAAATTTCGCCCAACCAACCTCGACCTTTGCACCGTTGGGGAGTGTATTCAGTGAGAGTTGAAACCGCCTTGATTTCATTCCCCGTTCTGCACGTTCACTAAAAAAAACCCGCGTTGGGAGGTACGGGAAATTTGTTTTTTGTCGGAAAGGGTTTTTGGTTCCGGGGGGGGGGGGGGGGGGGGGGCAAATGCTGAAAGTGATTTTTACCTCTTGTGGTCAAACCAGAAAAAGGGGGTTTCCCCAAGGGAATTTTCCCATGGGGAAGAATCCGACCCAGATACACCCCCCCCCCCCCCCTTCCCAAACGCTCCCGGGAGTAAGCCCCGCAACAACGGCGCTGGATAAACGTCTTGCGGGGGGCCCTTGTACGCCCCTCATCTCCCCCGGTTTCCTGTGGGATTTCTTTTGCTGGTTTTCAAGAGGGGTTGGAGTTAGAGGGGCAGGCCGGGTCCGTTCCCCGAGGGGCCCCCAGACAAGGAGGATAAAATCAAAAAAAAAAAAAAAAAAAAAAACCCCCCCAAAAAAAAAAAAAACTGCCGAAACTGTGTGGGTTTTTGGTAGTCTTTTTTGTTTAAATTTTAAGGGCCCCCGGCCTTGTGTTTTTCCCGCAAGGTTTGGGGTTTTTCCCAAAAATTTCCACTTGACCCCCCCCCAAAAAAAAAAAAAAAAAAAAAAAAAAAAAAACCAAAACAAAAAAAAAACCCCCAAAAAAAGGGAAAAGAAAAAAAAAAATGGGAAACAACCCCAACAAAAACGGGAAAATGAAAAGATATAACTTTGGGCCCCCAAATCCTTAATGTCGGTCTTTCCCTGTTTATTGGTTTTGGTTGCCTTCTGTAAGTACCCCCCCCCCCACCCCCCCCCCCACCCCCCACCACCCCACCCCCCTACCCCCAACTCCGGGGACTCTTTTTACCATGCCAGGTTCCACTTCCCCCCCCTTTCCTAAAAACCGAGAGGTTTTGGGGCCTCCAAAAAAAAAAAGGACGAAAAGGAAATTAGAAGGAAATTCCCCCTTCTTTTGGGGCCCTCGCACGCCCCCCCCTTTTGGGGGCCTTTTCAAAACCCAGGTGCGTCCCAAAAATTCTCTTTTTATTCCCCCCTCACCCCCCCCCCCCCCACCCCCCATCCCCACCAAAAAAGGAATCATAAAACTTGGCAAAAACCCCCCCGCGCGACATGTGCAATAATGTTTATCAATAAAAAAAGACGGGGGATAAAAAACAATACGGGGGCTGGCCCGGTTCTCCCCCCTTTGAAATCCGCTTTTTTTTCGCTTCGGCTATGAAAAGGGGTAAAAATGTTTTGGGCTGAAAAGTTGAAGAGAATAGAGAGAAACTTTTCCCAATGACGCCAAAGGCCCTTTTTCTTCTTTTTTCTTCTTCTTTTTTTCTTTTTTTTTTTTTTCTTCCCCCTTTCCCTTCCCTTTCCCTTTCCTTTCCCTTTCCTTTTTTTTTTTCTTTTAAACCCTTTTCCCTTTTTTTCTTTCCTTCAATTTTTCCTTTTCCCTTTTTTCCCTTTTCAAACCTTTTCCCAAATTTTTTTTTTCTTCCCTTCCTTCCCCCTTCCTACCTTTTTTTCCTTTTTTCCTTCCTTCTTCCCACCTAAACTTTTCTTTCTTCCTTCATTCCCTTCCTACCCTTTTTTTCTTTCTTCCTTTTCCCTTTTTTTCCTTCCTCCTTTTTTTTTTTCTTTTCCCTTCCCCTTTCCCTTTCCCACCCTTTTTTTCTTCTTCCCCCCTTCCTACCTTTTTTTTCTTTCTTCCTTATTTCCCTTCCCACCTTTTTTTTCCTTCCCTTTCCACATTCCTTCCTACCTTTCTTTTTTCTTCCCCTTTCCCTTTCCCTTTCCTTCCCCACCTTTTTTTCTTTTTTCCTTCCTTCCTTCCCACCCTTTTTTTCTTCCTTCCTTCCTTCCTACCTTTCTTTTTTTCTTCCTTCCTTCCTTCCTCCACCCTTTTTTTTCTTCCTTCCCTTTCCCTTTCCCCCTTTCTTTTTCTTCCTTAAATTCCCCTACCTTTTTTTCTTTTTCCCTTCCCTTTCCCTTTCCCTTCCCTTTCCCACCTTTTTTCTTTTTCCTTCCCTTTCCCTTTTTACCTTTTTTTCTTCCCCTTCCTTTTCCCACCTTTTTTTCTTTTTCCCTTTATTTTCCCTTTCCCAAACCCTTTTTTCTTTCTTCCCCCTTCCCTTCCTTTTCCTTTCTTCTTTTCCTTCCTTCCTTTACCTTTCTTTTTCCCTTTCCCTTTCCCTTTCCCTTTCCAAACCCTTTTTTTCTTTTTTCCTTCAATTTTTTTCCTTTCCCTTTTTTTTTCTTTCCCTTTCCCTTTCCCTTTCCTTTTTTTCCTTCCCTTTCCCTTCCCTTTATTCCCTTTTACCTTTTTTTCCCTTTATTCCTTCCTCCTTCCCTTTCCCTTTCCCTTTTTTTTTTCTTTCTTTCCCTTAATTTTTTCCTACCTTTCTTTCTTTTTTTCCCCTTCCCCCCTTCCTTCCCTTTCCTTTCCCCCCCTTTCCCTTTTTTTTCTTTTCTTTTTCCTTCCCTTCCCACCCCCTTTCCTTTTTTTTCTTTTTTTTTATTCCCCCCCCCCTTTTTTTTTTTTTTTGGGGTTATTTTTCCCCCTGGGATCCCAAAAACCCGCGTCCCCGCGGGTTGGGGGGA
>JAFLJL010015534.1:15000-20000 GCA_018398815.1 Conus ventricosus
ACTGTACATTATAGGATTGTCTTGGACAGAGAGTCACAGCAAGATACGTGTCCACCCTTCACTGTACATTATAGGATTGTCTTGGACAGAGAGTCACGGCAAGATACGTGTCCACCCTTCACTGTACATTATAGGATTGTCTTGGACAGAGAGTCACGGCAAGACACGTGTCCACCCTTCACTGTACATTATAGGATTGTCTTGGACAGAGAGTCACGGCAAGATACGTGTCCACCCTTCACTGTACATTATAGGATTGTCTTGGACAGAGAGTCACGGCAAGATACGTGTCCACCCTTCACTGTGCATTATAGGATTGTCTTGGACAGAGTCACAGCAATATACGTGTCCACCCTTCACTGTACATTACAGGATTGTCTTGGACAGAAAGTCACGGCAAGACACGTGTCCACCTTCACTGTGCATTATAGGATTGTCTTGGACAGAGTCACAGCAAGATACGTGTCCACCCTTCACTGTACATTATAGGATTGTCTTGGACAGAGAGTCACGGCAAGATACGTGTCCACCCTTCACTGTACATTACAGGATTGTCTTGGACAGAGAGTCACGGCAAGATACGTGTCCACCCTTCACTGTACATTACAGGATTGTCTTGGACAGAAGTCACAGCAAGATACGTGTCCACCCTTCACTGTACATTACAGGATTGTCTTGGACAGAGAGTCACGGCAAGATACGTGTCCACCCTTCACTGTACATTACAGGATTGTCTTGGACAGAGAGTCACGGCAAGATACGTGTCCACCCTTCACTGTACATTATAGGATTGTCTTGGACAGAGTCACGGCAAGACACGTGTCCACCCTTCACTGTACATTACAGGATTGTCTTGGACAGAGTCACGGCAAGATACGTGTCCACCCGTCACTGTACATTACAGGATTGTCTTGGACAGAGAGTCATAGCAAGACACGTGTCCACCCTTCACTGTACATTACAGGATTGTCTTGGACAGAGAGTCACAGCAAGATACGTGTCCACCCTTCACTGTACATTATAGGATTGTCTTGGACAGAGAGTCACGGCAGTATACGTGTCCACCCTTCACTGTACATTACAGGAATGTCTTGGACAGAGAGTCACGGAAAGATGCGTGTCCACCCTTCACTGTACATTATAGGATTGTCTTGGACAGAAAGTCACGGCAAGATACGTGTCCACCCTTCACTGTACATTATAGGATTGTCTTGGACAGAGAGTCACAGCAAGATACGTGTCCACCCTTCACTGTACATTACAGGATTGCCTTGGACAGAGTCACAGCAAGATACGTGTCCACCTTCACTGTACATTACAGGATTGCCTTGGACAGAGTCACAGCAATATACGTGTCCACCCTTCACTGTACATTGTAGGATTGTCTTGGACAGAGAGTCACAGCAAGATACGTGTCCACCCTTCACTGTACATTGTAGGATTGTCTTGGACAGAGAGTCACGGCAATATTTCGTGTCCACCCTTCACTGTACATTACAGGATTGTCTTGGACAGAGAGTCACGGCAAGATACGTGTCCACCCTTCACTGTACATTGTAGGATTGTCTTGGACAGAGAGTCACGGCAATATACGTGTCCACCCTTCACTGTACATTACAGGATTGTCTTGGACAGAGAGTCACGGCAATATACGTTGTCCACCCTTCACTGTACATTACAGGATTGTCTTGGACAGAGAGTCACGGCAATATACGTGTCCACCCTTCACTGTGCATTACAGGATTGTCTTGGACAGAGAGTCACGGCAAGATACGTGTCCACCCTTCACTGTGCATTACAGGATTGTCTTGGACAGAGAGTCACGGCAAGATACGTGTCCACCCTTCACTGTACATTACAGGATTGTCTTGGACGCAGAATCACGGCAAGATACTTGTCCCCTTCACTGTACATTATAGGATTGTCTTGGACAGAGAGTCACGGCAAGACACGTGTCCACCCTTCACTGTACATTACAGGATTGTCTTGGACAGAGAGTCACGGCAAGATACGTGTCCACCCTTCACTGTACATTACAGGATTGTCTTGGACAGAGAGTCACGGCAATATACGTGTCCACCCTTCACTGTACCTTGTAGGATTGTCTTGGACAGAGAGTCACGGCAAGATACGTGTCCACCGTTCACTGTACATTGTAGGATTGTCTTGGACAGAGAGTCACGGCAAGATACGTGTCCACCCTTTACTGTACATTACAGGATTGTGTTGGACAGAGAGTCACAGCAAGACACGTGTCCACCCTTTACTGTACATTGTAGGATTGTCTTGGACAGAGAGTCACGGCAAGATACGTGTCCACCCTTCACTGTACATTACAGGATTGTCTTGGATAGGGAGTCACGGCAAGATACGTGTCCACCCTTCACTGTACATTACAGGATTGTCTTGGACAGAGTCACGGCAAGATACGTGTCCACCCTTCACTGTACATTATAGGATTGTCTTGGACAGAGAGTCACGGCAATATACGTGTCCACCCTTCACTGTACATTACAGGATTGTCTTGGACAGAGAGTCATAGCAAGACACGTGTCCACCCTTCACTGTACATTACAGGATTGTCTTGGACAGAGAGTCATAGCAAGACACGTGTCCACCCTTCACTGTACATTACAGGATTGTCTTGGACAGAGAGTCACAGCAAGGTACGTGTCCACCCTTCACTGTACATTACAGGATTGTCTTGGACAGAGAATCACGGCAAGAAACGTGTCCACCCTTCACTGTACATTATAGGATTGTCTTGGACAGAGAGTCACGGCAATATTTCGTGTCCCCCCCTTCACTGTACATTACAGGATTGTCTTGGACAGAGAGTCACAGCAAGACACGTGTCCACCCTTCACTGTACATTACAGGATTGTCTTGGACAGAGAGTCACGGCAATATGCGTGTCCACCCTTCACTGTACATTATAGGATTGTCTTGGACAGAAGTCACGGCAAGATACGTGTCCACCCTTCACTGTACATTATAGGATTGTCTTGGACAGAGAGTCACAGCAAGATACGTGTCCACCCTTCACTGTGCATTATAGGATTGTCTTGGACAGAGTCACAGCAAGATACGTGTCCACCTTCACTGTACATTACAGGATTGTCTTGGACAGAGTCACAGCAAGATACGTGTCCACCCTTCACTGTACATTGTAGGATTGTCTTGGACAGAGAGTCACGGCAATATACGTGTCCACCCTTCACTGTACATTGTAGGATTGTCTTGGACAGAGAGTCACAGCAAGATACGTGTCCACCCTTCACTGTACATTACAGGATTGTCTTGGACAGAGAGTCACGGCAATATACGTGTCCACCCTGCACTGTACATTACAGGATTGTCTTGGACAGAGAGTCACGGCAAGATACGTGTCCACCCTTCACTGTACATTACAGGATTGTCTTGGACAGAGAGTCACGGCAATATACGTGTCCACCCTTCACTGTACATTACAGGATTGTCTTGGACAGAGAGTCACGGCAATATACGTGTCCACCCTTCACTGTGCATTACAGGATTGTCTTGGACAGAGAGTCACGGCAAGATACGTGTCCACCCTTCACTGTACATTACAGGATTGTCTTGGACGCAGAATCGCGGCAAGATACGTGTCCACCCTTCACTGTACATTATAGGATTGTCTTGGACAGAGAGTCACGGCAAGACACGTGTCCACCCTTCACTGTACATTACAGGATTGTCTTGGACAGAGAGACACGGCAAGATACGTGTCCACCCTTCACTGTACATTACAGGATTGTCTTGGACAGAGAGTCACGGCAAGATACGTGTCCACCCTTCACTGTACCTTGTAGGATTGTCTTGGACAGAGAGTCACGGCAAGATACGTGTCCACCGTTCACTGTACATTGTAGGATTGTCTTGGACAGAGAGTCACGGCAAGATACGTGTCCACCCTTCACTGTTTCATTACAGGATTGTGTTGGACAGAGAGTCACAGCAAGACACGTGTCCACCCTTCACTGAACATAACAGGATTGTCTTGGACAGTCACAGCAAGATACGTGTCCACCCTTCACTGAACATAACAGGATTGTCCTGGATAGGGAGTCGGGCAGGATGTATGTCAGTGCAATCCAGGACCTCAGCGCTTGGCATCTGAAACCTCCACCCTCCACCGTGCCCTGTATGATGGCCCTGCGCAGAGAGTCATGGCGAGATGCATGTCCGTACAACTTCTGGACACTTCTTCGGTCAGGACACACAGTGGTCAGCCTCCGTTGTACTCGGTGGACTGGCCAGGAACAGAGTGTCCATGGCGTCCACTCTGCACAGCAGACATTCATAATCGTTGGCTGCTCACTGTGAACTGAAGATGTCGCTTCGCGTTGCTAGGCCTGCTTCTTGTGTGGCACTGGTTTGAGAAGAAGTGCCCGCAGAGTTTGGAAGAACTCGTGCAACAACGTAGGTTCAAGCAAAATGTTCGCGTGGTTTTCAGCGGTGACGGCTCTACTGGCAACTCCTGTACTGTCTGAAGCATCTATTTTCAAGGCAGAGCTCCCACTTCTCTGTGAAATGTTGGATTTCGTTGAAAAGTAAATTTGACAAGCCGAAAAAAAAATTTGGGAAGAAAAAAAATGGCAGGGAAATCCACAAAGCACAGGTCGCGTTTTTGGCACGCTAACTGACGACACTGACGTCATCAAAACTCGTATAAACTTCGCGAGAGTGGGCGGGCAATCGCCATTTTGTCTAGCTCGTCGAAGGCTTGGAAAGCAAACTGACCGTCACGCTGTGGCATCGAGCGTCGGCAAGGCTGTAAACATGAAACAACAACAGCTACCCCCCCCCCCCCCCCCTAAAAAAAACCCAAAACCAAACAAACAGACAAGATGGACAAAAGCCGCACGAACAAATGGTCCTGGTGGTGGGTTGATCAGAAAATGGACGACACACCACTCGATGCTCAGGTTTGCGTCAGAATGCACCATTTCTAAAAACAAGTTTTTACTTCCCCCCCC
>JAFLJL010015535.1:17500-21676 GCA_018398815.1 Conus ventricosus
CCGGCCATGATCGGAACCGGCCAATAAGCTTAGTGGAGAGGCCCCACAGAGACGGTACGATCCACCCATACCTGACTAAGCCGTTTTGACCGACGCATCGATGTCTAGCGAGACGAGTCGCAGCGCCTGCTCAGACTCATCTAGCCACTTAGTGAACTCAGCGTCATTGTTAGTCAGACGTCGTGGCACCCACCTTGACTCAGCTAGCCACTTTAGTGTTGACCAGTGTCCACGACTTAAGCCACACGGCACCAGTTAAGTAGGAAAGGGGGAAGGTAGTGTGTGGTCGGGGTGAATCTAGCTAATCAATTAAATGACCAGTTGACTCACCACAGAGAGTAAGGCGTGTCCGCGAGACTGTCCATGATTGACACCAATGGAATTAAGGAGATAACTTCGGTGTCAGGGGGCGGTAAAAATACTGACCAATGGTACTCGCCTTTTGGACAGATCGGAACGAAATAAAGAGGATGTAGAGTGAGAGAACGGGAGAACGAGGGTGAACGAACAGAGAGAGAGAGAGAGAGAGGTTCGCGGAGTGGAAGCTCTGCAGGAGAGAAGAGCAGAGAGATGATGGAGGAGAGGAGAGAACCAGAGGGCCGCAATAGCCCGAGATAGTCCCTGCAGAGGAAAGGACTGAGAGAATATGAGAGAGAGAGAGTTGCAAATTAATGAAGAAGACAAGAAAGAAAAGAAAAAAAGAAAAGAAAAGAAAACCATGTCCATTTGATAAGAGCAGACTAGAAGAGAGAGAGAGAGAGTGCAATGCGTTTAATGCAGGAAGAAAGAAAGGAGAACAGATCGATGGTGATAGTCACTGTACTAGGGGGGGGGGGGTTCCCTCACAGGGGTTCGACATCGTAACTTGGCCAGCGCCACTTTCCATCAGCATTCCAGCCTGACCGGTGCCCAGCAGTCCAGCTAGACCGGTGCAAAGCAGACCAACACCATGCCGGCAGTGTGTCGTAGTAAAGTGACAGTGAAAAGATAAAAGAAAAGAAAAGAAAAACAGTGAAATAATTCGTGACTAGTTAAGATCACCTGCCGGTAAAGTAGAATCTATTTATACCCGGTAGTTTTAATATGTTTTAGATAAATGATATTGTGAAGTCAGGAAAGAGAGAAGTTTTTATTATTAATTTGATCCATACGCATTGATGTTTCTTTCCTATGAACAGTGTAGTAAAGTTATAGAACTTTTACTATTGTTTGATGTACGAATTGCATGATATAGAATGAGATGTAAGCCAGCTGTGAGTGGTTTGGCTGTGCGCTAGTCCCATCCTCCACTGACATCACCCGAGGTTGTCAATTTATTGGCGACCTGCCAGATATTCTGGCCCATTAATTATAATTGTTCAACGTTCTCAGAGAGGAAGCTGGGTGGATTCAAGTATGTAATCCTAGACAAGGGGTTTGTCGTACGTATGTTCCCAAGATAGTTAAAGTACTAGCCTTGGCATTGCTTCCAAGATAGTAACACAAGGCTTGGCATTTAGCCCCAGAGTACTCATGTCGCACAGATCCTATAACGCTCTCATAGTTGGGTCAGGCGCTTGGGCTCTATAAAAACTAACTACGTTGTCCGACAAGCTAATATTATCATCCATAGGATTGTGCTATTACGTTCACTCGGTCGGTAACCACCATTCGGCTGTCGTTGTCATAAAATCTTGTTCAAAAAAAAAAAAAAAAAAGAGATATAATGGCGGAAGAAAGAACACCCCATAATTGAACAACTTGGGTGGGGAGGGCGTCCGCCGTATTTAGGATACTCCAGGAGATGAGTTGCGAGCATCGTAGAAAACCACAAAAGATGAAAGAGATGAAGCGGGCATGAAAGAACGCCGTGTCCGCAGCAGAGATAGCAATACAGAGCAGAAAGGAGTAAAAGCGAGCGACACGCAGGAAACAGAAAGAATGAAGCAGGAAACAGAAAGATTAAAGCTAGGGAAACGCAGGAAACAGAAAGACTAAAGGTCAATTAAGTTGGAGAAAGTGAGAATACAAGGGAGACCACCGAGGATGGTTAGCTCACTTTCCAGTGACTCCTGTGCTCACTATGCCCCCCCGACCCAATTACCCAAATTCCTCTTTCTCTGAAGGAACCGATTCGATTGATGCATACATCAGTCGTTTCGAAAACGTTTGCGACCAGTCAGGGTTGGCCTCTCAGAAGAGTGGCAGTCATTTGTGTCGCGTTTACTGACGGGTAAGGCATTACAAATTTTCACTGCGTTTACCAGCAGAACAACAGTCTGAATTTGGGTGCTGTGAAGGGAGTCTTTAAGAAGGGATTTGACCTCACAAGGGGGTTCAGGAAGAAAATTTTGTTCAGCTAAATTAAAGCAGGTGAGACGAACACTCAGATTGGTGCACGTCTTTAGCTCACAATTTTGAGAATGGTTATAGTTGAGTGGGTACAAGAAGGAGTTTTGGCTGAATTGAAAGAGCTAGTTTTATGAAAGTAACAGATTTTGTCAGGTTGCGGCCTGATTAAAACCATACATTTGAAAGAAAGACAGCCAGAGACAGCAGGGAGTTTGTTGAAGTTCGCAGAGGTGGAAGAGAGGTGCAACGTTGGGCACTAAGGTGCAGGAGAAACAGGTGCTAGCACAGGTGAGAAGAGAGGCAAGGGAGACCCGGAGAGTTTTCTGCAAAGTCTGCAAACCCAGTGGTGGGGCAGAAGGGGAAGGGGAAAGGGACATTAGGTTTTTCTTTTGTCACAAGAAGGGAATTGTCGAGGGATTGGCAGGGGTTTCCCCAGAGGCAGCAGCCTTGCAAGAGGTGGTAAGGGTGGGCAAAAAAAAGACCTGAGGGGAAACCCAAAAGGGGGATTAGTCGAAGAGGGGGGAGTGGGGCCCTTGGGTTGCATGGACGCAGTCGTGTCAGGGAGGAGGGCACTGGGCTGAGGGGTTTTCGTTACCGGGGAAGAAGGGGGGATTGGCCAGCAGAGGGGTTAAAAGTGTTACGAGCAGGTTGTTCTGGGGGGGTAGTACAAAAACAAACGCTGGTCGAGAAAGGGGATTTGAAGGCAAATCCAGCCTGTATCTAACGATGGCACTGTGAGGGGGGGGGGTTTCCCCAGTTGCTAAGATAGAAGTAGTCCCCCTTACTTCCAGGCGAGTTGTCTGCTTTGGGTGAGGGAGAAACCCCAGTTTTGTTTTGGAAACTTTCCCGGGGGAAAGGGGATCCAGGGGTTCCTGATTTTTGACTGAAGGGGGCAGCATTTTCAAACACGGACAAGAAGAGGAAAAAGGTTGATAAACCTTAGTCGTTCCGGCAAGGAAGTCAGGCAAGATGTGTTGCCTGTGGGGTTTTGGGGGGCCCCGAAAAAGAATTCGCTCGTAAAGTCGGGGTTGGCAAGGGGGGGAGAGAAACAGGAGGTTAGAGGAGGGAGACAGAATTTCTTGTGAAGGGGGTTTTGTACGAGTTTCCCCCAGGGGAAGACGGGTAAGGTGACCACTCGTTAGGGGTACCACTGTTATCGTGACACGTCTTGTCAGGGGGTCACGAGTCCTCATGGCGGGTCATCTCGGGACCAGCAAACAGCTGACCCAATCTTTTTTATTTTTAAATTGGCCCGGGGCAATGGCAGACACAAACGTTTCGCATGTCATGTGATTTTGTAAAGGTCGCCCAAGAGGGGTTTAAAAGAGGGCCTTTAAAATCCCCCTTTTAAAATTTAAAACACCGTTCAGGAGAGTGGCTGTTGATCGATTGGCCCATCGCGCCCTTTCCAAAAAGGGGGCAAAGGGGAAAAGACTCAAGGTTGCAAGGGAAAGGTTTTTTCAGGGGCTAGGGCGTTCGAAGAAACAATAGAAGGAAGGTGAGGAAGCAAACCCCCAAGGGGGAGATCAGTCCGGACTGCTTCCCCCGGATCACAACAAGGGTGAGCATTGGAAAGGCCCCTTCACCACATGAAAAAGGTCGGTCGGGGTTTTCCGAATTTATGTGAATGGGAAAAATAAAACTTTTTCCCTGCGAATTTCTCCGCAAAATATTCAGCGTGAGCTCAGCCATAGTCGCAGCAGCAATCATTGATGAGGGGAAAGAGACCCCCTGAAAAAGGGGAGTTTGTTGCCTGAGTTTTCCAGGAAAGAGTCATACAGGGATGTGTCACTGTTGAAGGGTAAGACATAGGAGTTCTGGGTTTTTTTGTCGGAGGCGACACAA
>JAFLJL010015536.1:0-12628 GCA_018398815.1 Conus ventricosus
CCACTACAATAAGAAGTGCAGCAACAGCACAAACCAGAAGATTTTTGTTTCTCCCTTAATGCATCAACATAGGCACACACTCATTTAAGAACAGTTATGTACTTAACATGTACATAAATTTTTAAATCATTACACTTGTATGCACACAATCTCTCTTTTTTCCCACGTTTCATAAGCACACAATAAGCACACACATACACATACACAAATTATTTCAGACTCTCCATTGGTATTTTGTTTCTTTTTTATACACATATTCCTTCACATTCTCACCAAGAAAAATCAAGAGGTTTCATCCTATTTTAAATCGCTGCCTTTCGAGCACTCGAGTGAGGTGAGTGAGTGAGTGAGTGGGTGTGTGCGTGCGGCATGCGTGTGTGTGCACAGTCTTTTCCATTCCCCTCCCACCTTTTCCAGAAGGACAGGAAGATGACAGACTTGATTGATGCAGAACTTGAGGACAGGGTCATAGGCGCTGAGCAGTTTTTGTGGCAAAGTAGAAGAGGAGGAGGGCATTACAGCGCCAGACTGACAGAGATGTTGTAGATGATGGTGATGTTAAGTAGCCGCTGGCTGGTCTGAAAAAAAAGCAAAATGTTGTAGAGATGGTGATGTATAAGTAGCCGCTGGGGCTGGTCTGAAAACAGCAAGTATGCATTCACCTTATAACCAGTCACAAATAGTGGCTAGTCTGAAAATAGCAAGTATGCATTACCTTTAACCAGTCCCCAAAATAGTGGTGTCTGAAAAAAGAAGTATGCATTCACCCTTTTAACCCGTCACAGAACTGTGGTGGTTGAAAAAAAGCAAGTATGATTCCCCCTTTTAGCCAGTCACAGAATGTGGTAGTTTAAAATGCAAGTATGCATTCACCCTTTTAACCAAAACCCTTCCCACAACTATGGCTGGTCTGAAAACAGAAGTATGCATCTGAAAAAAAACAAAATTGCTTACCTTTTAACCAGTCACAGAATAGTGGCTAGTCTGAAAATTGCAAGTATGCAGTCCCTTAAACAGTCCGAATAGGGTGGTTGAAAACAGAAGTTGATTCCCCCATAAACCCGTCACAGACTAGTGGCTGTTGAAAACAGAAGCAGCATTCCCCTTTTAACCCGTCCAAATAGTGGCTAGTCTGAAATAGCAAATTGCATTTCCCCCTTTTAACCGTAAGAACTAGTGGCTAGTCTGAAAAAAGCAAGTTGCATTCCCGTATAACTTTCCTTCCAGAACGTGGTAGTCTGAAAAAAGAAAATTGCTTCCCCTTTTAACAACCATACGAACTTGGAGTCTGAAAATTTGCAAAGTAGATTCCCTTTTTTCCAACCTTCAGAACTAGTGGTAGTCTGAAAACAGCAATATGCATTCCCTTTAACCAAAACCCTTCACAGAACTAGGGGTTTTGAAAACAGCAAGTTTGCATTCCTTTAACCCCCTTAAAAGAATAGTGGTAGTTGAAAACAGCAGTTGCATTACCCTTTTAACATCACGAATGTGGTGGTTGAAAATGCAAAGTTGCTTCACCTTTTACATTCACAATATTTTGGGTAGTCTGAAAAATGCAAGTTGCATTCACCTTTGCCAGTCACAGAAATAGTGGCTGGTTGAAAAAAAAGTATGCATTTTTCCCTTTAGCCCGTACAAATTGTGGTGTCTGAAAATGAAGATGATTCACCCTTTTAACCAGTCACGAAAATGGGGTGTCGAAAAAAAAACATTTTGCATTATTTTTAACCAACCTTACACTAGTGGGGTCTGAAAACGCAAGTATGCATTCACCCCTTACCCTTCAAGATAGGGCTGTTGAAATGAAGTTGCATTCACCTTTTAACAGTCACAGAATAGTGGCTGGTCTGAAACACAAATATGATTACTTTATAACAACCCTTCCAAAAACTGTGGCTGGTCTGAAAACAAAGTATGCATTCACCCATAACCCAAACCCTTCACAGAACTAGTGGGGGTCTGAAAAAAGCAAGTTTTCATTCACCCCTTTAACCCTTCAAGAACTAGTGGCTAGTCTGAAAAAAGCAAGTTGCTTACCTTATAACCAAACCCTTCAAAAATAGTGGCTAGTCTGAAAACAGCAATTTGCATTCACCTTTTAAAAAAATTCCAGAACTAGTGGTGGTCTGGAAAACAGCAAGTATGCATTCACCCTTAACATTCAAGAATAGTGGCTAGTTGAAAATAGAAGTGTGCTTTTCCCTTTTTTCCCAACCCTTCACGAACTAGTGGTGGTCTGAAAAAAGCAAGTTGCATTCCCCCTTTAACCATTCAACAACCGTGGCTGTCTGAAAACACAAGTATGCTTACCTTATAACCAAATTCACGAACTTGGTGTTGAAAAAAGCAAATTGATTCACCTTTTAACAACTTTTAAGAATAGGGTAGTCTGAAAACGCAATATGATTCCCCTTTAACAACCCTTCACAAAAATAGTGGTAGTCTGAAAACACAAGTATGATTCCCTTATAAACCCAAACCTTTCAGAATAGTGGCTAGTTGAAAAACAGCAAGTAGCATTTACCTTTAACGTCCGAAATAGTGGTGGTTGAAAATACAAATAGCTTCCCTTATAACCCTCACAAACTAGTGTAGCTGAAAAAAGCAGTATGCTTCCCCCTTTTGCCCGTCACAGAATAGTGGTGGTTGAAAAAGAAGTATGCATTCCCTTATGCAGTCACACAACTAGTGGTAGTTGAAAAGCAAAATTGCTTTCCCCCATACCATTTCCGAATGTGGTAGTCTGAAAAAAAGAAGTATGCTTCCTTTTTAACAAACCCTTTACCAATGTGGCGGTTGAAAACAGCAAATATGCATTCACCTTAACCTTCCACAAAATAGTGGTAGTCTGAAAATGAAAATATGCATTTCCCTTATAACCCCACAGAACTAGTGGTGGTCTGAAAAAAGCAAGAGCATTTCTTTTAACCATCCATTCACAGAAATAGTGGCTGGTCTGAAAACGCAAGTATGTTCACCCTTTTAACCAAACCCTCACAAACTAGTGGTGGGTTGAAAACGCAAGTATGCATTTACCCCATAAAATTTACGAAACTAGTGGTAGTCTGAAAAAAAGCAAAAAATGCATTCACCTTATAACCCCCATTCACAGGGAATAGTGGTAGTCTGAAAAACAGCAAGTATGCATTCCCTTATAACCAACCTTCCAGAAAGTGGGGGTCTGAAAACACAAGTAGATTCATTAACCCTTCAAAACTAGTGGCTGTTGAAAAAGCAAGTGTGCATTCCCCCATAACCAAATTACAATTTGTGGCTGGTTTGAAAAAAGCAATATGCATACCCTTTTAACCATTACACAAAAATGTGGCTAGTCTGAAAAAAGCAAGTATGCATTCACCTTAACAGTCCCCCACTGTGGTGTTTAAAAAGCAAATTGCTTCACTTTTTAAACCCTTTAAAACTAGTGGTGCTGAAAAAAGCAAAGTATGCTTCACTTTACGTCACGAAATAGTGGTGGTCGAAATAGCAAGGCATTACCTTATAACCCTTCCTAACTAGTGGCTAGTCTGAAAATAGAAGTATGATTCACCCTTTTAAACCCTTCACAGAAATATGGTGTTGAAAAAAAGCAAGTATGATTCACCTTATAACCAAACCCTTCACGTAGTGGTAGTCTGAAAAAGCAATAGCATTCCCTAAACAAAATTACAGAAAGGTGGTGGTCTAAAAAAGCAAGTTGCATTCCCCTTTTTAAAATCACAGAACTTGTGGTGGTTTGGGAAAATAGCAAGTATGATTCCCCTTATGCCAACCTTCAAAACTAGTGGCTGTCGGAAAACAGCGTTGCATTACCTTCCCTTTTCGACTAGGGGGCTAGTCTGAAAAATAGAAGATGCTTTCCCCCATAAACCCTTCCACAATGTGGTTGTTGAAATGCAAGTATGATTCCCTTATAACCTTACAGCATGGGAAAAAGTTTTGTCTTGATTCCAAAATATGGAGAGACATGTCTTCACTCGCCCGTTTTATAAGTTTAAAGGTTACAGGAATGTTTTTCCCCCACAAAGTCTTTTTAAACTATTCTCCAAGGTTTAACAAAACAGTATATTGTTTCAAAAGGAGTGGGGGCCCGGTGATTTTGCAAACTAAGAATAAGGAAATAAGAATATGTGCAGCAGCGTAAAGATCTTATTCTTTCCCTTTTGTTTAAAAAAAATTTTGACAGCTGTGTCCAAAATTTTTTCGAGATGATTTTAGAAGATTGGAAATGAAATGAGGCAGAAAACAGTAAACAATAAACAAGTGGGGTAACGTTTGCTCCCATAAGAAAACCTAACACAGAGTAACTTTTATTCAAGACTGGCACAGCCTTATAAATGATGGTTTTAAACGATGGTTCCCTTATGCAGCTAGTGAAGAGTTTTCATATCTGTAATATATTTTTTTAATTTCATGTTCCCAGTTTCTCCATCTTCAAACCTCCCCCCCCCCCCCCCCCCCCAGTCCAAATCTTTGCCAAGTCATTACTATGAAGACAGTTCAATTGTTGGCCTGCGCTCGTTTTTTTCCCCCACTATTAGATTGTTCGTCTATGTATTTGTCTGACTTTATTCAAGTTTAAAAGGCTGTGCCAGTCTTGAATAAAAGTTACTCTGTCTTAGGTTTTCTTATGGGAGCAAACGTTACCCCACTTGTTTACTGTTTATGATTTTAGAAGTTTAAGAAACTGATACATGACCATAAACTATAAACAACTTCAAACAGACTTTTTTCCCCAACCAAACTGAAAATCACATTCAGAACAAGGTCTTCATGGAGTCTGTAATAAAATGCTTATGCCTATTGTTTGTTATGCAATCCAAGCATGCTAGATGTTTTGAATTCAAAGCGTTTAAATGTCTGTGCTAGAATAATAATTTCTAGAGAAGTTTCCAATGGCTCATAGTCAGCAATGATGATGATGAAGCTGCCATAGATGAGCTGCTTTTCTTAAAACACATAATGCACCTGGACATGTTATTTCACCAAAACATATCCCTCAGAACTACAATGATGTATTGTTCTGTTAACAATATACATTAAACACTACCAAAACATAACATTCCTGAAAATCTTCATCAGAATTAGCACAATGCATTATTCTTTACTAACCATCCATCACCATCACTCAAGATGTTTCACGGTATAAAAAAATTCCATTAAAAACTGACTCAATATGAATTTGTCTGGACACACATATACAAAAAGAAAAAAAAATCTCTCAAAGCTACTGTTTGTGTTATGCTTCCAGACACATTTATCAGAAGGACCCAGATGTATCACTACATTCAAAACATCTTTCAATCATTATTCTAGCAAAAAAAGTTAAAAACAAAACAAAAAACTAAATCATTCTTTTTTCCCCCAAAATCCATCTAATTCATTAAGATGCATATTCATCCTAAAATATCTACTACATTACCCTGTTTTACACAATTTTCCTCAAATTGTACTGTGCTGTATTGCTTTCTTTGAACAATCGCTCTCGACCGTTCCTACTTGGCCTTCTTCTTTACTTCAACACACCACACCACCAACAACACACCAATTTAGTACGAGCTATTCTCCCAGGCACTATTCATCCTAACCAAGGCCCCCATTTGAACCTCCGGCCATTTCACCCAACCATTAAAATATTGAGTGCCCCCCATCAACTTTTCCCCGTCTGGGCCATCACTACCACCACTTACCTGCACAGCTCACAGACTTCCAGCTGCCCCAGCAGTGCACTTCGAGAGGTGCCCCTCCTTTGTACTCGCCGAAAGATGCAGCGCAGCGGCGACTAGCCATCAACAGGTTTCACGATCCACGCATGCCATGTGGCCTGCAACCACAACATTCCTACTATAAAACTGCAATGGGCCCTGACAACCCACATTCCCTTATATAAACTTGCAATGTGCCTGCAACACACATTCGCTTATCTAATACTGCCCGTGCCTGCACACCACACATTCTTCGATACATGCCATGTGGCCTGCAACCATATCCCCTTATATAACCTGCCCATTGTGGCCGCAACATACATTCCCTTACACGTCCACATCCTTTACATACAAATCACAATGTGACTGTGACATGTGTCCTTTACCTGGACTAAACTGTGGCCACTTCACACCAGTCCGTTACATTCACTGCAATGTGGCGGGCAAACCCCCGTCCCTGACATCAACTGGCCAAGTGGCATGTGACACACATTACAGAAATACCGCCCATGAATGGAGTCGGCACATGCAGGATGTACCAAACTCTAGTCACCATCAGATTTCTGATCCATCATAGTTCATTGCTCCTGAGCATTTCACTTCCTCTCGTCCAGCATCTGAATACTTCTCTTTCCAAACGTTGCATGTTCCATAATTTAAGTGAAAAAAGGAGCTATCTTGGTAGCTTTACTATGTCTGTCTCCATGGTAACTATCTGGCATGGGCATTCCACAGCAGAAACCTTGTCATGGCTGAGTACAACCTGTTTGCAGAGAAGCGGAGAAAGCCGCTGGTGTCCTGCCGTCAGACGGCAGCATTGTGCACACACACAGCTGGACCTGTGACCACACAGCAAACTGGTTCACTGTCATGTCCACCGGGGGCATGGCATCAGTCATTCCACATGGGAACATCAGCACACAAACTCTTGTGTCCTACCATGCCTTCTGGTCAACTAACAGGGAACTTCAGCACCCCAAAACTCTTGCTGCATCCAATGCTTATGGTCAACTCCCCATGGCACAACAGCCCCACCCACCTCTTGCTGTCTCCCCCACTTGCCCCTTATGTGTAACTCCACATGAACCATCAGCCACACAACTCTTGCTGTCATACAATGCCTTTGGTCAACTCCCCATGGCACATCAGCCCCACCTTCCAGCTGTCCATACCCACTGTCGGTCAATCCACATGGAACAGCGCACACCAACTCATGCTGTCAACCAATGCCTTCTGGTCAACTCCCATGGGGAACATCAGCACCCCATAACTCTTGCTGTCCTTCCATGCCTTCTGGTCAACTCCCATGGTAACCTCAGACCCCAACTCTTGCTGTCATACACTGCTTTGGTCAACTCCACATGGCACCATAGCACCACCACACTTTGCTGTCATACATGCCTTTGGTCAACTCACCTGCCATGTGTGCCTGTTGATGGACTCCGCATGGCACACAGCCTCCATGTATTGATCGGTGCTTAGGATTTCCTTCCTTTCTGGGAGAAGGCTTTTCTTACATCCCTCGGATGCGACGTGCCCACCGGCATTACTCCTCTCATTTTATTGACGTAAGGTCATCCTGACCTCAGTCATTTTTCCTGTATGTATCCCAGACCCCCATCCTTGTCAGTTCGTACGGTAATGTCATCCCAGACATTATCCTTGTTCCTTTCTTACTGTGATGTCACCCAGACAGTATCCTTGTCATTTCATATGTAATGTCATCCCAGACTTATGCTTGATTTATTTCTTACTGTACTGTCTCCAAACTACATCTTGTCATTTTTACTGTAATGGTCATCCCAGACATAATCCTTGTCGTTTCTTACGGTAATGTCATCCCGGGCGATTATCCCTGTATTTGTACTGTCATGTCAACCCAGACACTTACCCTTCTCATTTCTTATGTATGTCAACCCAGACATCTTTCCTTGTCATTTCTTACTGTCCTGTCATCCCGACATTATCCTTGTCATTTCTTCCTGTCCTGGGTCATCCCAGAATTTCCTTTGTCATTTCTTACTGTACTTGTCATCCAGACATTATCCTTGGCAATTCTTAGGGTAACGGTCATCCAGACATTATCCCAGTCATTTCTTACTGTAATGTCACCCGCACTTTCCCATGTCATTTCTTCCTGTAATGTAACCAGACATCATCCTTGTCATTTCTTTACTGTATTCTCATCCCAGCCATGATCCTTGTCATTCTTACTGTAATGTCATCCAGACATGATCCAGTCCTTTTTTACTGTAATGTCATCCCAGACATCACCTGGTCAGTTCTTACTGTAATGTCATCCCAGACATTGTTCTTGGCCTTTTTACGGTAATGTCACCCCAGACATTAATCTTGTCATTTCTTACTGTCATGTACATCCCAGACATTTCCTTGTCATTTTTACAGTGCTGTCATCCCGACACATATTCTTGTCATTTCTTACTCTGTGAACCAGACATAATCGCCATTCTTACTGTAATGTCAAACCCAGACTTTATTCTTGTCATTTCTTACTGTACTGTCAACCAGACCATTATTTTGTGCAGTTTTACTGTAATGTATCCCAGACATTATCTTGTCTTTCTTACAGTAATGTCAACCCAGCCATTA
The DNA here is from genome assembly GCA_018398815.1 of Conus ventricosus. Lineage (NCBI taxonomy): Eukaryota > Metazoa > Mollusca > Gastropoda > Neogastropoda > Conidae > Conus > Conus ventricosus. Next base: position 8,319 of record JAFLJL010015536.1, read on the forward strand.
TTCTATCATGTCTTATGTATGTCAACCAGGCCTTATCTTCAGTCATTTTACTGTCATGTCATCCAGACACTATTTTGTCCTTTTCTTACTGTAAGGTTCATCCCAGACATTATCCTTGTATTTCTTACTGGTAATGTCATCCAGACATATCTTATCACTCAGCTTACTGTAATGTCAACCAGACATCACCTTGTCATGTCTTCTGAAATGTCATCCCAGCCATCAACCCTTGTCCTTCTTTACTGTAATGTCAACCAGACATTATTCTTGTCATTTTTACTGTAATGTCACAGATATAATTCTTGTTCATTTCTTACTGTATGTCTCCAGACATTATCCTTGTTCATTCTTTACTGTATGTAACCAGAATTATTCCTATCATTTCTTACGTAATGCCAACCAGGACATTATCTCAGTCTTTTTACTGTGATGTCATCCCGGACAATATCTCAGTCATTTCTTACCTGTAATGGTCATCCAGACATATTCTTGGCATTTCATAGTAATGTCAACCGGACATTATCCTTGTCATTTGTACTGTGGATGTCCATCCCCCTTATCTTGTCATTTCTTACGGTTAATGTCACACCAGCCATTATCCTTGTCATTTCTTACTGTAATGTCATCCCAGACATCACCTTGTCATGCAAGCCCTGATGTGGCCCTGTGCGGTCGGTGTGGGTATACGCAACATTATCTTATCTTATTTACCCTTGGTCATTTCTTTGTAAATGTCTCCCCGACATACCCTTGTATTTCTTACAGTAATTTGTTCTTCCCAGACATCACACTTGTCATTTCTTACTGTAATGTCCTCCCAGACATGATCAGTCATTTTCTTACTGTGATGTCATCCAGCAGTGATCCTTGTCATTTCTTAACTGTAAAGTATCAGACCTTACCTTGTATTTCTTACTGTATGTCATCCCGCATTATCCCAGCATTTTCTTACTGTAATGTCATCCCAGACATTATCCGTGTCATCTCTTACTGTCAATGTATCCCCAGTCATCAACCTGTCAATTTTTCCGTGTACTGTCATCCCAGACATTAATCTAGTCATTTCTTACTGTAATGGCATCCCAGAAATTATCCAGCCATGTAATCCTGTAATGTCATCCCGACATTATCCTTGTCATTTTTATTGTGATGTATCCAGCCATGATTCTTGTCATTTTTACGTGTGATGTACACCAGACATTATCCTTGTCCTTTCTTACTGAAATGGCAACCCAGAATTATCTTGTCATTTCTTACTGACTGTCATCCAGGCCACCACCCTTGTCATTATCTTACTGTAAATGTATCCCAGACATCACCCTTGTCAATTTTTACTGTAATGTTCATCCCAGACATTATCACAGTCATCTTCCTGTTAATGTCTCCAGACATTACCTTGTCATTTTACTGTAATGTCATCCCCGACTTTATCCAGCCATTTCTGACTGCAATGTCATCCAGACCTTATTCCTTGTCATTTCTTACGGTAATGTCATCCCGACATCAACTTGTCATTTCTTCTGTAATGTATCAAGGAATTATCCTAGTCATTTCTTACTGTAATGTCATCCAGACTTTATCCCGCCATTTTTACAGTTAATGTACATCCAGGACATTATCCTTGTCCTTTCTTTCCTGTGATGTCAACCAGACAGTATTCTTGTCATGTTTACTGTGATGTCATCTCCCAGACAAGTATTCTTGTCATTTCTTCCTGTGCTGTTCACCCCGACTGATCCTGTCATTTCTTACTGTGATGTCATCCAGGACATATTCTTGTCATTTCTTATTGAAATGTCAACCCGAAAAAAAAAACAAATCATTCCGTGTTCAACTTCTTACTGCAATGTCATCCCCGACATCATCTTGTCATTTCTTACTGTAATGTCATCCAGACACCATCTTGTCAGTTTCTTTGCCATGTCATCCCATACTTATCCTTGTCATTTTATGCCATGTCATCCCCGGACATCAGCCTTGTATTTCTTACTCTGAAAATGTCAACCCAGACATATCCTTGTCATTTCTTACTGTAATGTCATCCCAGACATTATTCTTGTCATTTCATACTGTATTGTCATCCCAGCCATTATCCTTGTCCTTTCTTGCTGTCATGTCATCCCAGACATTATCCTTGTCATTTCTTACTGTATGTCATCCCAGACATTATCCTTGTCATTTCTTACTGTAATGTCATCCGAACATTATCTTGTCATTTCTTACTGTAGTCAACCAGACATTATCCCATCATTCTTACTGTAATGTACCAGACAACCTAGTCATCTTACTGTATGTATACATTTCTGTTTTTACTGTAATGTCAACCAGACATTATTCCTTGTCATTTCTTACTGTAATGTCATCCAGACATACCTTGTCATTTCTTACTGTGATGTCAATCCCAGACATTATCCTTCATTTCTTACTGTGATGTCATCCCAGACATTATCTTGTCATTTCTTACTGTAATGTCATCCGCAGTCACACTTTTCTTGTCATTCTTATGTAATGTCATCCCGACATTATTCCTTGTCATTTATCTTCTGTATGTCATCCCAGACATTTATCCTTGTCATTTCTTACTGTAATGTACCAGAATTTTTTTTTTTATTTTTACTGTAATGGGACCGACATTATCTGTCTTTTTTACTGTAATGTTCCCCAAACCCCAATTAATTTAAATTCCTTTCATTTCTTCTAATGTCATCCCGAAAATTTCCCCTTTTTCTTTTGTAAGCATCCCGAAATTTCTTTCTTTCACTTATTTTCAACCCAACCCAGCTTTCCCAACCTTAATTTTCCGTATTTTTCTGTATTCAACCCCATTATCCCGCATTTCTTTTTTTTTATGTCAACCCCGCATATCCCCCTTTATTTCTTTCTGTATTCACCCGGGCTTTTCCCGTCATTTTTACTGTAAAGAAACCCAGGGCATTATCCGCATTTCTTCTGTAGTCATCCCCGACTATCCCGTCATTTTTACTGTAAAGTACCGAAATTAACCTTTTCATTTCTTTTTGTATGTAACCCCGACATTTTCCTTTTATTTTTTGTAAAGTTCCCGACAATCTTGTCATTTCTTACTGTTGATCCAGAAATACCTTTTCATTTCCCTTTTTTGTTTCCCCTTTCCGCATTTCTTTCTTATTATCCCAAATTACCCCTTTTCATTTCTTACTGTATGTCAACCCGATTTTCTGCTTTCTTATGTATGCTCCCGCATACCGTCTTTTTTACGGTAATGTCACCCAGAATTTCCGTATTTCTTCTTTTGTAACCCAGACTTTTCCTTTTATTTCTTTCTGTTTTGCACCCCGAAATTTTCCCGCATTTTTTACGATTTCCCCGAATTTTTTCCCATTTTTCTGTTTCTTCCCCCAAATTTTCCGTATTTCTTTTTTAATGTCACCGACTTTCCCCCTCATTTTCTGTAAGCATCCCAGACATTTTCCCGCTTTCTTACTTAAAGTAAACCAGCTTATCTTGTCATTTCTTATGTTGAAATTTTTCATTTTTTTTCCCCCGACATTTCTTGATTTTTTTACGTTGCAACCAGAATTTCCTTTTCATTTCTTATGTTAAAGTCACCCCGACAAATTTTTTTCATTTCTTACGGAAGTCAACCCCGACATACCCCGTCATTTTCTTAATGCCCAAAAAACTCATTTTTTTTGAATTCCCAAAACCTTGTCATTTTTACTGTAAGTACCAGACAATCCGCCTTTTTACTGAAGGCACCCGACATATCCCTTTTATTTCTTATGAAAGTCATCCAGACATACGTATTTTTACTGAAAAGTCACCAGACATTATCCTTGTCATTTCTTATGTAAAGTTCCCAAATTTTCGTCATCTTACTGTTTTTATTTGGGGAAATTTTCCCTTTTCTTTTACTGTATGTCATCCCCGACTTTTTTTTATTTTTTGTATAACCAGAAATTTGTTTTTTATGTATGTACCCAAACATTTTTTGTATTTTTTACTGAAAAGAAACCAGACATTATTTGCATTTTTACTGTAAATTTTTATCCCCCAAAACCCTTGTCATTTTATGAAAGTCACCCCGAATTACCTTTTTTTCTTTGAAAGTATCCCGCATTCTTTCTTTCTTACAAAATTTATCCAACAAGTCATTTTCCAACCCAAATTATCCTTTATTTATTCTTAAATTATAAAATTTTCTTTCATTTTCTTACTGTTTCTCCCCAAATTTTTCCCCATTTTTTCGAATTTTCCCCCCCAATTTCCCATTTAAAACTTAATTTCCCCCAACCCCTAAAAAATTATCCCCCCTCCAAACTTTCTTTTTT
>JAFLJL010015537.1:0-5000 GCA_018398815.1 Conus ventricosus
GGCCGTGGTAATATGGGAGCAAGAGCTACTCGATTTGTTTGTTATTACAGTTGTGATCGTCATCGCCTTTCTGACCATCTGGAGTCTTTCCGGGGATGTTATACTTGTACAAGAAAAAGGGGTCACATCACAAAACAAATCAGACTATCGGAAACAAACAAACAAACAAAGCCAACATATCCTGGAGATATAAAAAGACAAAATAATCGCATATGAAATGGAAGATAACCTGCGAACATTTTCAGATATATAAAGTAGACAATTCGGAGATCCGCAGGCATTGTCCTTGAGTTTCCTATCCGGTAAAAAAAAAAGTTAAAGAAAAATACAGAAATGAAATAAAATTTCAGTGCCACATAAGAAAAGTATTTAAATAACCATATGGGTCAACAGCCACAGCACAATGGTCAGCTCCTGTCCACTCTGGACAATGTGGACAACGTTCGCTGCTCAATCGTCAGATAACAAATAAACAAACGACCTCGTTTTGTTTTGTTTTTCTTTTCTATTCACAACACCATTTTGCGCCGAATGTGAGAAGATCAGTGATGATCGCTCGTTCTTTGTTTTCATTGTCCTGAATGTGCTTTGTTTGACCTGAAAAAGACTGAGAGGTCGAAACGCGTCGTGCTTTGTCTTGTAATTCGTCTGTCCATGTTACCTGGCGGAGTTATTTCAAATACTTTTCAAACTTTGTTTAAGTTTCCGCCTGCCGACACCTCACTTTGCAACAAACAAACAAAACCCAAACAAACAAACACCTACCTTGTAAAAACATTTTGAAAGTTTCCCCAAGAAAGACAGAAGAATGGCCTACAAAGGCCAGAAAACAGCAGACAACACTAAAGTAAGACAATCTATTAAAAAAAAAAAAAAAGAAAGAAAAAAAAAAGAGGTGGGGTGGAGGTAGGGGTGGCAAAGAGAGTGACAGAAGAGACGACATTACCGGGGATTGGGGGAAGAAGAGGGGAATGAGGGGGGGGGGGGGGGAGGGGGGAGAGTCGTACTGACAGTCCCCCTCCCTTCCCTCCACCCTCCCTCGGCGTCTCCACTGGAACTCTTAATAATATTTTTTTTCCTAATAAGATTCTGAACAGCATAATATCATTACTAACATTGCTCGTCACCGTTTTGCATAAGAACAATGTTTTCCTAATCAGACACGTACACGACAGTATTACACACACTGCTCGTCACTGTTTTGCATAAGAACAATGTTTTCCTAACCAGACGCGTGCACGACAGTACTACACACATTGCTCTTTACTGTTCCTCCATTCCCAATCAGATATTTTGTCCCCATACGAAATACGTAAATCAGAGTACTAACACACATTACGATGTTCCAATTCCTGTTCTTCCCATTCTTAATAACTGTTTCTCTAATAAGATAAGCACAAAAGAGTGCAACACGTGCCGTCATTGTTTTACCATTCATAATAATGTAACCCTTTTCCTAATGAGATATGTACATCACTTTACTGCAGTAAATATTTTCAATACCATTTTTCACAATTGTTTTCTGAAGAAAAAAAACACCACACACCCCACATCAGAATCAGATACATTCTTGATAAGATTGATATTTTCCTTACAAGAAAAATACAGAACAGTACTACATGCATGCATAGCCAAGTACTGCTTTACCCTGCTTAACAGGATGATTGTTTTCCCAATAAGACACGCATGTAACTGCGCTGTGCACATTTCTCATTATCTTTTTCCATGCTAAGTGATTATTTGTCCCTAAGATACGCACTGAACAGAACTTTCACGCATTGCTCACCACTGTTTCATCATTCTTGATAAGACAATTGTACTCCTTATGAAATACGTACCAGACAGTATTACATACATTGCTTATTGATTGTTCTTCCCACTCTCAATGAGATTATTGTTTTCCTACTAAAATACGTATATAATTGTACTGCAAAGATATCCAATACTGATTTTCCATTCAAATAATAACGTTTTCTTTTTCGATATAAAGTATGTACGTACATAACCGTACTACACATTGCTCATGACTGTTTTACGATTGCAAATCATTGCTTTCACGATAAGAAACGTGCAAAACAGTACGCCACGCATTCCTGATTGCTGATTACTCCCATTCATTAATAAATAAAATTATCCTTGTTTTCCTAATAAACATGTACGTAACGGTTCTACGTGCGGCGTGCGTGAGTGTTGTGTGTTGGTAACCAGAAAGGAGGTCACTGTAATCCTGTACCTGCTATACGTCCCGTGTACATTATGGTGTTAGGAGAATTTCTCACTTGATTTGAGTCAAGGGGCACCTAGACATGAAAAATCACGGAGGTGATCGGGCACCACCCTGGTACATTTTGCGTAATGGCCGATTCAAATATGGCCGCCACCCCGCCGCCGTGAAAATCCTAACTTTTGTGTTTTTGACAATATATATACTTGTAACACTTCTAATCCAACTGATTTGGTGTGCTGAGTTCATTTCTAGTATTATTTTGTCCATTTGGGGTCATCTTAACCTTCAAATGCCATGGTCAAGGTAATTTTCTTATAACTGACGGTCTTGACCGTAACCTGGCGATATTCTAGCTGTAACAACAGTGCTCCTATACATAATGCTACTAATTCTGACATGCATTTTCACTGTATGATCACTATTAAAGATATAAGTCATTCTGATCTTGAATTCACAAGTGAACGCCGTTTTCACCTATTCAACTAAAACTGTCTTTGCTGTTTTTTTCACTTTTTTCTGTATTGTGTGGTCAAAGACACGTCCCAATAGAAACAGAAAAAGTTCTCAAGTATGCAACAAACATGCTCAATGTGACTGTAATGGTCTCTTTCCATCACTGATTGGAACATGGAGAATTATTGCTTTTCCATGGCAGAATGTGACGCAGCAAACTCCAGTAGAACAGCACCCACACTGTCGAGTGTCACACTTGCCTGCACACTTGCATATTGTGAGCAAAGTGGGTGGCAAGGGCTTCATGCATTTAGATGGCAACAGGGTGTCAAAATGTTGCTCCCACACATGTTCTAGTGGTTCTAGTAGTCCTCTACGTTGACTGCCGCCCCAAGCAGATGGCATGCTTTGTGCACCAGAAAGGCTTCTAGGTGGATGTGGCCCTGATGACACTGCTTGTGGTGGGAGAGAGTCAATTCCAGCTGTAGCACTGCTGTAGTTCCTCCACATCTGAGCTGGTTGAACGTTTCAGCAGTTGTTGTTGATCTGACACCCACCCAGACATGTACACAGTGACATTTCTGCCAGAGCTTCATCTTGCTCTGACAAGCTGTCCATCGCTCAAAAGTTCGTCAGATGCTGTACAGGTCAGCTGCCATAGCAGCGTTCTTCATCCCTACCTTAGTCACACAGTCATCTCCAGTCGGTATGTGTGCTTTGATCACTGACTTGGCCAGCGGTGCTCCAAGCATAGAAACTGCTTGGTGCAGTGGAAGCATCCTCCGCTTCTCACTGTGCCAAACTGTTGCCAGATTTCCTTCAACCCCAGCGCTTGGAACTGAGGGGTGTAGTGAAGCAGTAGTGCGAAAGTGTCCGTGTCGTTGGAAACTACTAATAACTCTAATTGCATTGTTTGACGCGAACAGCCCACTCCACATCTACTACCAGTCTGGCGTCTGCCTCTTCAATCCAGCTGTGCAGGTCCGGGATTTCTTCACCGCCAGCTCAAATCAGAACAAAGAAAACAGAAACCATGAGAGTCAACAACCAACAACAAGACCCACTACGACTGCAACAGCAAGACATCACTGAAGTTGACAAGTTTGTCTACCTCGGCAGTGTGGTCAGCAAAGATGGAGGTACAGATGAGGATATCAAGAGCCGCATCAATAAAGCCAGGCACATCTTTATTACGCTAAACGGCCTATCTGGAATTCCTCTGCCCTCTCACTCTACAACAAGATCAGAATCTTCAATTCAAATGTAAAATCTGTCCTATATGGTTCTGAAATGTGGCGAACAACAAAGACAAACACTCACAAACTCCAAACATTTATCAACAGATGCCTGTGAAACATTGTGAACATCAGATAGACAGATATTATTGCCAATACAGAACTGTGAACAAGCCCAAGCAAGTTCCAATAAAATCAGAAATCGAAAAACGAAGTGGAGATGGATTGGCCACACCCTCAGAAAGTCTCCACCCAACATCACAAGACAAGCCCTTGAATGGAACCCCCAGGGCAAAAGAAAAGTGGGAAGACCAAGACAGACATGGCGAAGGAGCACCGACGCAGAGGTGAAGGTCGCCGGAATGACGTGGGCCGAGCTGAAGAGGATCTCCCGAAACCGTGTCCGCTGGAAGAATGTGGTTGCGGCCCTGTGTTCACCAGGGAATTCAGAGGACTAAGTCAAGTAAGTCAAGTCACCTCATCATCAAGAACGACAGAGCTGGCGATGATGACAAGATTTCCTTCAGCTCGATTGCTCACCATATCTTGAACCAGCAGCTGAAGATTCTGTTGTTCTTCTCAGATGCCCAGAACGTGTCAAGCTGTCGAGGGATGGTGTGTGTCTGCGTTCATGCCTAATATTGTCAATGGGCGTCACACCAGTTTCGCCTCATGGGCTGTCCTTCTTTCAGGAAAGTTCAACGTATGAATCTAACAGCAGTGAACGTAGTCCGACTCATGGCAGAGCTTGTGGCTGATGATGATGACTGCAGTGCTACATCACCGAGGATAGAGAATCCTGCTAGCGGCATCTGTCGCATCTTTTGACATGAAGTCTACCACAACATGAGTGGGAAGAAGAGACGTCTGATTCCATTGTGTGAGGTCCAGTTCAGATTCAATTTCACCAACAAGTGTTGACTTGTTGACGTGAGCGGGAAGATCACCATCAAAACAGTGGAGTCACTGCAGCAGATCGTGTGCAAGTATCTGCTTGATGTCCATGCCATGCTCCTTTGCAATGTCCATGGTTCTCTGTGCCTCCACAACGTCCTTGAAGGCCACGTCCAAACATGCCACATTCA
>JAFLJL010015537.1:10000-12500 GCA_018398815.1 Conus ventricosus
GTGTTTCAGTTTATTCTGGTGTGTCAGTGTAAATGCACATGTGTATTGTGTATAACGTGTGCCAGCGTGTTTATGTGTCTGTGATGGTGCAGATATAGCGTAGTAGTAGTATAGTAGTTGAAGTTGTGGTGTGTGTGTGTGTGTGTGTGTTTTGAGCTGGTTGCGCTGGGTCAGATTGCATCTAGCTGCTTTGTGGTGTAGTGCGATGCATGTTTACACCAGCGCACCCGCGCCTCCCTCTCTGTCCCTCTGTCTCTCTCTCTCTCTCTCTCTCTCTCTCTCTCCGCACGCGCGTGCGCGCATGTGTGTGTGTGTGTGTGAGTTTTGTGCGCGCGCATGTACACTTTTTTTTGCATGTGTCTGTGTGTGCGCGTGTTTGTGTGTGTGCATACGTGCATGGATGTGTGTGTGTGTGTGTGTGTGTGTGTGTCTGTGCGTGCTTGCTTGCATGCATGGGTGCGTTCTTTGTTTGTGCATGTATGTGCAAGCGTGTGTGTGTATGCTCGCACGCGCGCGCGCGCGTGTGTGTGTGTAAAAAGCAGAAACATGACAGCATTGAGTGTTTTTATAATAAAATAGGTAAATAACCCATAATTGATCAAAGCCCAGGAACACTCCGGGTGTGGCAGTGACCCTGTGCCAAAGGGAGAAAACTTTACACGATCTAAGTGAAAGCACAACGTCCGCCAACAACTAGTAATAACATTGGCCGTCAGGGGAGGCAATTTCAGCTGGTGATGGGAATGGCTGAAGCCGCAGATGTTGCTCCCCCCTTCTGTGCGTCTTGTTGTCATGATACTTGTGTTTACCGTAACATGGTGCATGTTTGGCTTCTCTTCTCTTTGATGACCAGTGTCTGGCTTCGTTTGCCCTCCGTGGGTAAGATTGGTTTGATCTTTGGTTCACGGCTGTGTTAAGTGTCGGGGTAGTTTGGTTTGGTCTTTGGTTCACGGCTGTGTTAAGTGTCGGGGTAGTTTGGTTTGATCTTTGGTTCACCGCTGTGTTAAGTGTCGGGGTAGTTTGGTTTGGTCTTTGGTTCACGGCTGTGTTAAGTGTCTGGTAGTTTGGTTTGGTCTTTGGTTCACGGCTGTGTTAAGTGTCTGGGTAGTTTGGTTTGGTCTTTGATTCACCGCTGTGTTAAGTGTCGGGGTAGTTTGGTTTGGTGTTTGGTTCACGGCTGTGTTAAGTGTCGGGGTAGTTTGGTTTGGTCTTTGATTCACCGCTGTGTTAAGTGTCGGGGTAGTTTGGTTTGGTCTTTGGTTCACCGCTGTGTTAAGTGTCGGGGTAGTTTGGTTTGGTGTTTGGTTAACTGCTGTGTGTTAAGTGTCGGGGCAGTTTGGTTTGGTGTTTGGTTCACCGCTGTGTTAAGTGTCGGGGTAGTTTGGTATGGTCTTTGGTTCACCGCTGTGTTAAATGCCGGGTAGTTTGGTTAGTCTTTGGTTAACCACTGTGTTAAGTGCTGGGGTTGCTTTACTTTATCTGATAAATGTTGGGTTGGGCTACCTCCAGTGGTTGATGCGTAGACTCGTTTTGCCATCTGTGGTCAGCGTGTAGGACCTGCTTTACCATCGGTGGTAAGTGTTCCGCTTCTGGTAATGTGTGGTAAGTATTTGGTTTGCGTCAATTCGCTGTGGTAAGTTCTGAGCTCTTTTTTTTTTTTCATCCCACTTTAATACTTTTTTTTTGCGCGGAGGACTGTCTGGTGTTTTCTGTGGTAAACATTGAACTCTGAGTTTTCTTATGAAGACTAAAGGGGAATCAAATGCACCGGTTCTATGCACGCTGGCCGTTACTGTGTGCACGTGTGCACAACCGAAGTGCATGCACTGACTATTGGTGTCACTGTTTTCCTGATAAGTTATGCGTGTGCACAACAGTGCGACATACACTGATCATTGTTGTTGTTGTTGTTTGTTGTTGTTGTTGTTATTGTTGTTATATTTTTGAAGGACGTATGCAATAACAGTAATAATGTAGGCCTACTTCCCATCACTATTTTCCTAATATACGCACACAATAGTACTCCGTGCGCTCTTCATTTCTGTTCTCCTCGTGAAATACGTCCATAACAGTGCTACGCATACTGTTAATTTCTGTTCTCCTCATGAAATACGTCCATAACAGTGCTACGCACACTGTTCATTTCTGTTCTCCTGATGAAATACGGCCATAACAGTGCTATGCACATTGTTCATTTCTGTTCTCCTCGTGAAATACGTCCAAAACAGTGCTATGCACATTGTTCATTTCTGTTCTCGTGAATACGTTCATAACAGTGCAACGCACAGTGTTCTTTTTTTTTTTTGACTAACAAAATCGTATTCACATTCGATTAATTACAATAAAGTGATTGGACATAATTCATTAACAAGTTATCATTGTTGTTTGCACATCAAGTCACAAAAAGAGTTATTTTAAATCACAGCAAGGTTTAGGGAGAGAAATCAGAAAGGCATAAGCAACAAAAAAAAAAAAAAAAAAAAAAAAAAACCAGACAAAA
>JAFLJL010015539.1:0-11658 GCA_018398815.1 Conus ventricosus
TGAAATATAATAAAACAAAACAAGTCAATCAAAGAAATGGGAGTTGCTCATAGAAGCTGGTCTGTGGGATGCATGTAAAGTCCCCAAATATCGTGGGTTTAGAATATATAAAAACAAAAACATCGATTTTTTCGACTGTCCTCACAGTAAGCACAATGCCGTGCTGTAATGTCGGTGTCGTATATAATCACATCGCCAATAAAATCGTGTCGCAGCGACAGCATTTCCTGTGATATACTGCAGCTGGTCATGAAAAATGTCGCTGTGGGACAGTATTTTCCGTGAGATAGGGAACCGTGACAGGATTTCATGAGAAATGTCCATAGATTTTGGAAATTCCGTCGCAGAAGTTTTGGAGTGACATATGCGTGCGTGTGTGCGCATGCATTCATTCATTTAAACATGGTACTTTTGTTCCCTAACTTTAACTGAACTGTTTTGCATTGCAGATTGCACTGATCTTTTTATTAAAGACATATAAAAGGAAGTGGGAGGGGGGGGGGGGATCAAGCGTTTTTATTAGTGGCAGTTCTTGTAAATTTCTGTGAGAAAAATCATTAAAAATTGTCATTTGGGTTTGTGGCTGATAGTGAGTTTAAAAATAGCTAGAAAGTGGCTGTGCACGTTTGCATTAAACATTTTCAAAAAGAAAGAATAGAATTTGTTTATGGAGCGTCTGTTGGGGCTGGGGAAGGGTTTGTGAAAAGGAAAAGAATAAAAGATTTCATTTTTGCTTGAAAATGCAAACTTTCGTCCGAGAAGAAAAAGAAACACCCGAAGGTGCTGGGGAGGACCCAGAGAAGCACCGTCTTCACCTGCCTTTAGAGCAGTCCTGTACCACCTTGGAGGCCTTCGCTGTGTTGACGATGGGTACAGGCACGCGCAGGACACTCCATTAAGATATCAAGGGACATAACTGCTCCTGAACAGAGGTAAATTAGACTACAGGATGCAGCTCATAACAGCCTTAAAGTAGCATCCCCATGGGTGTACCAGCCTGTATTTCATGACTGCAGAGCCCACCGGCGAAAAACACCACCCTCCAGCTGCCGAGCACACCCCACAGACCCAACCACCCCTGCCCATGGACAGATGAAGACGGTGCCACTCCAGACACAGCCAAGCTTTCGCCATACGGTCTTATGTGCCCTCGAGAGAGAATCCAAACTTGTAGTCTTTCCCACTGTCAACAGGACTTTCCCTGTGGTCAGTGGGTCTTTCCTCACCGTCACTGGACCTTTCTCCAGGGTCAGCCTAGTTAAGGCAAAGAAGAAAAAGAAACACCCGAAGGGCTGGGGAGGACCCAGAGAAGCACCGTCTTCACCTGCCTTTAGAGCAGTCCTGTCCCACCCTTGGAGGCCTTCGCTGTGTTGACGAGGGGTACAGGCACGCGCAGGACACTCCATTAAGATATCAAGGGACATAACTGCTCCTGAACAGAGGTAAATTAGACTACAGGATGCAGCTCATAACAGCCTTAAAGTAGCATCCCCATGGGTGTACCAGCCCGTATTTCATGACTGCAGAGCCCACCGGCGAAAAACACCACCCTCCAGCTGCCGAGCACACCCCACAGACCCAACCACCCCTGCCCATGGACAGATGAAGACGGTGCCACTCCAGACACAGCCAAGCTTTCGCCAAAAGGGTCTTATGTGCCCTCAAGAGAGAATCCAAACTTGTAGTCTTTCCCACTGTCAACAGGACTATTCCCTGTGGTCAGTGGGTCTTTCCTCACCGTCACTGGACCTTTCTCCAGGGTCAGCCTAGTTAAGGCAAAGAAGAAAAAGAAACACCCGAAGGTGCTGGGGAGGACCCAGAGAAGCACCGTCTTCACCTGCCTTTAGAGGCAGTCCTGTACCACCCTTGGAGGCCTTCGCTGTGTTGACGATGGGTACAGGCACGCGCAGGACACTCCATTAAGATATCAAGGGACATAACTGCTCCTGAACAGAGGTAAATTAGACTACAGGATGCAGCTCATAACAGCCTTAAAGTAGCATCCCCATGGGTGTACCACCCCGTATTTCATGACTGCAGAGCCCACCGGCAAAAAAACACCACCCTCCAGCTGCCGAGCACACCCCACAGACCCAACCACCCCTGCCCATGGACAATGAAGACGGTGCCACTCCAGACACAGCCAAGCTTTCGCCATACGGTCTTATTGCCCTCGAGAGAGAATCCAAAGTTGTAGTCTTTCCCACTGTAATACACTTACATACTTATCATAATTGGTGCAAACTACTGCACATTTCTTATGTAAAGTAATGATATTGATCTTAACAAGACCATTGCTGTTATGGGCTTTAGATGAAATCATTTTCTTTGGTTTATTCCTTATTTTGAGCAAAATTCATGTGTGCACTTAATCCATGCATATGACAATAGACAATGTCAACTCACTAGCTCTGCCACCATAGTTTTCCGCAACACTTCTTACGGCTGAAAATGAGTTTGAAAATGGCTAGAATCAGGCTATGTATGTTTCCATTAAATATCAGAGACTAAATTTAACTGGTCAGTACTTAACAATCACACATACACGCACGCATACACACACGAACGCATACACACATGCATGCACCACTGCGCGCGCTTGCAAAGCACGCACGCACACACACACACACACACACACACAAAACACACACACACACACACACACACACACACACACACACTCCCCTACCTGCAAATTGACTTTACACTTTCAGTCAGAAATGCAAGCATACATGAAACGTTTTTAACGGCAAAGCTGCATCATTCACGGTGACATTTTGACACTTGAATGCTTCCATTTTGCAGAAACAAAAAGCGCGTCACTATGAAATATTATCGCTACGATTTTATTCCACAGAAAATAATAACTCTGGTAGCAACCTTTCACGTAATACAAAGTCGCAACTACACATTTTGTTGCGGTTCAATTGTCGCAAGCGACACCATTCAATGACTGCAACATTTTAGTGACCTGTCGCCAGAAAACAACAACAACAACAACAAAACAGTCGCACAATGAGCTGTGACAGTGTTTTAAGGACAACAACCATATCTTACAGGACAACTTTCATGAAAAGATGTCGCGTCAGAAAATAATGTAGTTGCAACAGTATTTCACGGGAAATACTATCGCTGTGACACGATTCCACGGCGACAGTAGTCTTTATATACGACACCGGAAAGAACAGTCGGGCGAGTGAACCAAACGCGGCACACTAGCAGGAACACTGGAAGCCTCTTTTCGTAGTACAATACTCTCGGGTTTGTCGATGTTGTTGTTGTTGTTGTTGTTGCTGTTGATGATGTTTTTGTTTTTACTTAAATTCTGAGCTACAACATTCCTTTCTTCTATCGACTTCTTGTTTCCTGCTTCGCTCTGTTTTCTCTCTGTCAACGTAGGTTGTGTTTGTTTGGTTTTTTTGTAATCGAATCCTCCCCACCTCACTCCCCACTCCCTCTCTCGCGCACCGCTTCCACCACTGCACCCACTCCTGCCCCAACCCCATCTCCCACTCCACGTCTCACTTCGTGGGAATGCCAGGGGATTCTCGCAGCATAAACTGCATCCCCACCTCCCTCAAATTGCATGTCAATGATTTCCCCTTTTCTGTTCTTCTTTTTGTCTGTGCCTAAAAAATAAAATAAAAGAGAGAGAGAGAGAGAGAGAGAGAGAGAGAGAGAGAGAGAGAAGAGAGAGACTTTCTCGACTGTCATTTTATTTCCCCTCTTCGTCAGATTGTGTGCCTTGTAATTTGCCCCTTTCACTTGCTCTCATTATCTGTGCCTTAAAAACCCTGAGTCTCTGGTGTCCAGTGTCTTCTTTTTTTATTATCTCTATTCTTTTAACACGAGGCCGAAGAAACTGCCCTTGACGGAACTCAAACCTACAATCTCCAAGCACGCACGCACCGTCATGGCACTAGCCACTTAACCACAGTGGATGATAAATTTGTGTGTTTGCTTTTCAAAATAATTTCACCAAAGCGTCTCAGGTATTGAAATTCTCTCTCTCTCTCTCTCTCTCTCTCTCTCTCTCTCTCTCTCTCTCTCTGTGTTGCTGGCAGGGGAGTTTTCGGCGGGGTTCAAGAAGAGACTCCCAGCTTCTTCAAAACTGGTGCGACCTGGTCATTTCAAACGAACGGAAAATGAAAACGTTCGTGTCATATTTTTCATTACAGTTTTCCCAAGAAAAACGATTTCTTTGCTTTCACAACTAAGTGGCATCCATGTAAGCTCGTAGCCCTAAGGCCTTAACGCCTATGAATTATCGTTTGCTTGGCACACGCTTTCATGGTCTTGCTGTCCAGTGTGTTATGCATCAGCTGAAGGTAAGGTCCAGTTTTCATTCCCTTACCTCCACCAAAGAGATTATGTTATTTCCTGCCTTCGTCTGATTGTTTGCTTGTGTATCTGTCAGCAAGATTACACATAATAAACTACTGGGCTGATTGTCACACACACACACACACACACACACACACACACACACACACACACACACACATACACACACACACACGCACACACACACACACACACACACACACACACACATACATACTTACATACATACGCCCACGCATGTATGCACGCACGTGTGCACACTCGCATGCACAAACACACACACACACACACACACACACACACACACACACACACACACACACACACACACACAACACACACACATCTGAAGTAGTGGCGTATACATTTTTTTTAAGTCCCATGTTTTGTTCCACTTCAGTGGCTTTACCCTCACCCTACTCATTCTGACTCCCTGTCCGAAGCCATACCCCGTCCTACCACACCAAAACCCCAGCACCACCGTCTGAAGAGAGTGGCCGATGTCAAGTCGCCGTGAGTCAACCTACCAGAGAAGACACTGCGCTGCTGCCGAGCGTAAACAATGTTTACCAAGTACCTAAGACCTGACCAGCCCGCTGGCTAAACGCGTAGGTCGTGCATCTGCCGTTTCTTGTCCATGTCCTTGAGACCCTCAAGGCATTTCAGTAGTATAGTTATTCGTCCAGCTGATAACCCTAGCATTGTGCTTTGTGGACCAACGACCCTGCAGAAGTGGCGTGGCGTATATAGAGTAGCCTTCACAATGTGAGGCCTCCTTCATATTCAGTGGAACAGAAATACAAACATCATGATAACAAGATTGAGAATAAGCACATCAGATCATCGCTTTCTAATTAATGTGAAATGAAATTGACATCAGGGAACAGCCCAGTGTCCACACCGTTCTTAGTCAATGACATCCCAACTGCATAGCCAACCGAAAGTCCACTGTGTGCATAGCAAACAACACCGAACTACTGAAATGGAACCATAGAACATAATCTCAAACGGACTAAAATCGAAATAGGTATCGGTCAATTGAAGGAAAAAGAGACTGAAGAGAGGTGGGGTGAAGGATGGGGTGGGGGTGGGGGTGGTGGGGGGTGGAGAAAGAATGAGGAGGATAGATATAGTGACTAGGGGCAGGAGATATAGCGGTTGTAGTAGAAACTCAAAGCGATATGTGAGAAATGCTGTCTCACAGTGTGTTACAATGTTTGTCCGATAACAATCTCGTAGCTAATTTTGCGTGTTGTACTGAAGCTTTCCTACGCACAGAGTTTCCGGCGTTTCCCTTCTGACGTACTTTTGTGAGAAAGGTCAGAGAGTTGTTTTGCTCATGTTTTGATTTCATGATATGCTCCACTCTGGTGAAACGCATTCTTTTGATTTTTGAATCATGCACCAAAGAGCACCGTTGCCTGGACTCGCACATTACATTTCGCTTGAAAATCAAATAGCGGTCGTGAACTGAAAACGCACACTTCAAACTCTGAACATAAAGAAAAACTTCGTTTTGGATCGATTTGATCCAAGAGTCTTTGACTTGCTAGTGCTAAAAAACAAGCAAACAAACAAACAAACAAACAAACAAACAAACAAACAAGGCAGTCAAAACAAGCAAAATGAGCTGTGACAGTGTTTTAAGGACAACAACCATATCTTACAGGACACCTTTCATTAAAAGATGTCGCGTTAGAAAATAATGTAGTTGCAACAGTATTTCACGGGAAATACTCCCCACTCCCTCTATCGCGCACCGCTTCCACCACTGCACCCACTCCTGCCCCAACCCCATCTCCCACTCCACGTCTCACTTCGTGGGAATGCCAGGGGATACTATCGCTGTGACACGATTCCACGGCGACAGTAGTCTTTATATACGACACCGGAAAGAACAGTCGGGCGAGTGAACCAAACGCGGCACACTAGCAGGAACACTGGAAGCCTCTTTTTGTTGTACAATACTCTCGGGTTTCTCGATGTTGTTGTTGTTGTTGTTGCTGTTGATGATGTTTTTGTTTTTACTTAAATTCTGAGCTACAACATTCCTTTCTTTTACGACTTCTTGTTTCCTGCTTCTCTCTGTTTTCTCTCTGTCAACGTAGGCTGTGTTTGTTTGTTTGTTTTGTAATCGAATCCTCCCCACCTCACTCCCCACTCCCTCTCTCGCGCACCGCTTCCACCACTGCACCCACTCCTGCCCCAACCCCATCTCCCACTCCACGTCTCACTTCGTGGGAATGCCAGGGGATTCTCGCAGCATAAACTGCATCCCCACCTCCCTCAAATTGCATGTCAATGATTTCCCCTTTTCTGTTCTTCTTTTTGTCTGTGCCTAAAAAAATAAAATAAAAGAGAGAGAGAGAGAGAGAGAGAGAGAGAGAGAGAGAGAGAGAGAGAGAGAGAGAGAGAGACTTTCTCGACTGTCATTTTATTTCCCCTCTTCGTCAGATTGTGTGCCTTGTAATTTGCCCCTTTCACTTGCTCTCATTATCTGTGCCTTAAAAACCCTGAGTCTCTGGTGTCCAGTGTCTTCTTTTTTTATTATCTCTATTCTTTTAACACGAGGCCGAAGAAACTGCCCTTGACGGAACTCAAACCTACAATCTCCAAGCACGCACGCACCGTCATGGCACTAGCCACTTAACCACAGTGGATGATAAATTTGTGTGTTTGCTTTTCAAAAATTTCACCAAAGCGTCTCAGGTATTGAAATTCTCTCTCTCTCTCTCTCTCTCTCTCTCTCTCTCTCTCTCTCTCTCTCTCTCTCTCTCTCTCTCCTCTCTCTCTCTCTCTCTGTGTTGCTGGCAGGGGAGTTTTCGGCGGGTTCAAGAAGAGACTCCCAGCTTCTTCAAAACTGGTGCGACCTGGTCATTTCAAACGAACGGAAAATGAAAACGTTCGTGTCATATTTTTCATTACAGTTTTCCCAAGAAAAACGATTTCTTTGCTTTCACAACTAAGTGGCATCCATGTAAGCTCGTAGCCCTAAGGCCTTAACGCCTATGAATTATCGTTTGCTTGGCACACGCTTTCATGGTCTTGCTGTCCAGTGTGTTATGCATCAGCTGAAGGTAAGGTCCAGTTTTCATTCCCTTACCTCCACCAAAGAGATTATGTTATTTCCTGCCTTCGTCTGATTGTTTGCTTGTGTATCTGTCAGCAAGATTACACATAATAAACTACTGGGCTGATTGTCACACACCACACACACACAACACACACACACACACACACACACACACACACACACATACACACACACACACGCACACACACACACACACACACACACACACACACACATACATACTTACATACATACGCCCACGCATGTATGCACGCACGTGTGCACACTCGCATGCACAAACACCACACACACACACACACACACACACACACACACACACACACACACACACACACACACACACACACATCTGAAGTAGTGGCGTATACATTTTTTTTTAAGTCCCATGTTTTGTTCCACTTCAGTGGCTTTACCCTCACCCTACTCATTCTGACTCCCTGTCCGAAGCCATACCCCGTCCTACCACACCAAAACCCCAGCACCACCGTCTGAAGAGAGTGGCCGATGTCAAGTCGCCGTGAGTCAACCTACCAGAGAAGACACTGCGCTGCTGCCGAGCGTAAACAATGTTTACCAAGTACCTAAGACCTGACCAGCCCGCTGGGCTAAACGCGTAGGTCGTGCATCTGCCGTTTCTTGTCCATGTCCTTGAGACCCTCAAGGCATTTCAGTAGTATAGTTATTCGTCCAGCTGATAACCCTAGCATTGTGCTTTGTGGACCAACGACCCTGCAGAAGTGGCGTGGCGTATATAGAGTAGCCTTCACAATGTGAGGCCTCCTTCATATTCAGTGGAACAGAAATACAAACATCATGATAACAAGATTGAGAATAAGCACATCAGATCATCGCTTTCTAATTAATGTGAAATGAAATTGACATCAGGGAACAGCCCAGTGTCCACACCGTTCTTAGTCAATGACATCCCAACTGCATAGCCAACCGAAAGTCCACTGTGTGCATAGCAAACAACACCGAACTACTGAAATGGAACCATAGAACATAATCTCAAACGGACTAAAATCGAAATAGGTATCGGTCAATTGAAGGAAAAAGAGACTGAAGAGAGGTGGGGTGAAGGATGGGGGTGGGGGTGGGGGGTGGTGGGGGGTGGAGAAAGAATGAGGAGGATAGATATAGTGACTAGGGGCAGGAGATATAGCGGTTGTAGTAGAAACTCAAAGCGATATGTGAGAAATGCTGTCTCACAGTGTGTTACAATGTTTGTCCGATAACAATCTCGTAGCTAATTTTGCGTGTTGTACTGAAGCTTTCCTACGCACAGAGTTTCCGGCGTTTCCCTTCTGACGTACTTTTGTGAGAAAGGTCAGAGAGTTGTTTTGCTCATGTTTTGATTTCATGATATGCTCCACTCTGGTGAAACGCATTCTTTTGATTTTTGAATCATGCACCAAAGAGCACCGTTGCCTGGACTCGCACATTACATTTCGCTTGAAAATCAAATAGCGGTCGTGAACTGAAAACGCACACTTCAAACTCTGAACATAAAGAAAAACTTCGTTTTGGATCGATTTGATCCAAGAGTCTTTGACTTGCTAGTGCTAAAAAACAAGCAAACAAACAAACAAACAAACAAACAAACAAACAAACAAGGCAGTCAAAACAAGCAAAATGAGCTGTGACAGTGTTTTAAGGACAACAACCATATCTTACAGGACACCTTTCATTAAAAGATGTCGCGTTAGAAAATAATGTAGTTGCAACAGTATTTCACGGAAATACTCCCCACTCCCTCTATCGCGCACCGCTTCCACCACTGCACCCACTCCTGCCCCAACCCCATCTCCCACTCCACGTCTCACTTCGTGGGAATGCCAGGGATACTATCGCTGTGACACGATTCCACGGCGACAGTAGTCTTTATATACGACACCGGAAAGAACAGTCGGGCGAGTGAACCAAACGCGGCACACTAGCAGGAACACTGGAAGCCTCTTTTTGTTGTACAATACTCTCGGGTTTCTCGATGTTGTTGTGTTGTTGTTGCTGTTGATGATGTTTTTGTTTTTACTTAAATTCTGAGCTACAACATTCCTTTCTTTTACGACTTCTTGTTTCCTGCTTCTCTCTGTTTTCTCTCTGTCAACGTAGGCTGTGTTTGTTTGTTTGTTTTGTAATCGAATCCTCCCCACCTCACTCCCCACTCCCTCTATCGCGCACCGCTTCCACCACTGCACCCACTCCTGCCCCAACCCCATCTCCCACTCCACGTCTCACTTCGTGGGAATGCCAGGGGATTCTCGCAGCATAAACTGCATCCCCACCTCCCTCAAATTGCATGTCAATGATTTCCCCTTTTCTGTTCTTCTTTTTGTCTGTGCCTAAAAAAATAAAATAAAAGAGAGAGAGAGAGAGAGAGAGAGAGAGAGAGAGAGAGAGAGAGAGAGAAAGAGAGAGAGAGACTTTCTCGACTGTCATTTTATTTCCCCTCTTCGTCAGATTGTGTGCCTTGTAATTTGCCCCTTTCACTTGCTCTCATTATCTGTGCCTTAAAAACCCTGAGTCTCTGGTGTCCAGTGTCTTCTTTTTTATTATCTCTATTCTTTTAACACGAGGCCGAAGAAACTGCCCTTGACGGAACTCAAACCTAAAATCTCCAAGCACGCACGCACCGTCATGGCACTAGCCACTTAACCACAGTGGATGATCAATTTGTGTGTTTGCTTTTCAAAATAATTTCACCAAAGCGTTTCAGGTATTGAAATTCTCTCTCGCTCGCTCTCTCTCTCTCTCTCTCTCTCTCTCTCTCTGTCTCTCTCTCTCGCTCTCTCTCTTTCTCTCTCTTCTCCTCTCTCTCTCTCTCTCTCTCTCTCTCTCTCTCTCTCTCTCTCTCTGTTGCTGGCAGGGGAGTTTTCGGCGGGGTTCAAGAAGAGACTCCCAGCTTCTTCAAAACTGGAGCGACCTGGTCATTTCAAACGAACGGAAAATGAAAACGTTCGTGTCATATTTTTCATTACAGTTTTCCCAAGAAAAACGATTTCTTTGCTTTCACAACTAAGTGGCATCCATGTAAGCTCGTAGCCCTAAGGCCTTAACGCCTATGAATTATCGTTTGCTTGGCACACGCTTTCATGGTCTTGCTGTCCAGTGTGTTATGCATCAGCTGAAGGTAAGGTCCAGTTTTCATTCCCTTACCTCCACTAAAGAGATTATGCTATTTCCTGCCTTCGTCTGATTGTTTGTTTGTGTATCTGTCAGCAAGATTACACATACTAAACTACCGGGCTGATTGTCACACACACACACACACACACACACACACACACACACACACACACACATACACACATACGCCCACGCATGTATGCACGCACGTGTGCACACTCGCATGCACAAACACACACACACACACACACACACACACACACACACACACACACACACACACACACACAATCTGAAGTAGTGGCGTATACATTTTTTTTAAGTCCCATGTTTTGTTCCACTTCAGTGGCATTACCCTCACCCTACTCATTCTGACTCCCTGTCCGAAGCCATACCCCGTCCTACCACACCAAAACCCCAGCACCACCGTCTGAAGAGAGTGGCCGATGTCAAGTCGCCGTGAGTCAACCTACCAGAGAAGACACTGCGCTGCTGCCGAGCGTAAACAATGTTTACCAAGTACCTAAGACCTGACCAGCCCGCTGGGCTAAACGCGTAGGTCGTGCATCTGCCGTTTCTTGTCCATGTCCTTGAGACCCGCAAGGCATTTCAGTAGTATAGTTATTCGTCAGCTGAAAACCCTAGCATTGTGCATTGTGGACCAACGACCCTGCAGAAGTGGCGTGGCGTATATAGAGTAGCCTTCAGAATGTGAGGCCTCCTTCATATTCAGTGGAACAGAAATACAAACATCGTGATAACAAGATTGAGAATAAGCACATCAGATCATCGCTTTCTAATTAATGTGAAATGAAATTGACATCAGGGAACAGCCCAGTGTCCACACCATTCTTAGTCAATGACATCCCAACTGCATAGCCAACCGAAGTCCACTGTGTGCATAGCAAACAACACCGAACTACTGAAATGGAACCATAGAACATAATCTCAAACGGACTAAAATCGAAATAGGTATCGGTCAATTGAAGGAAAAAGAGACTGAAGAGAGGTGGGGTGAAGGATGGGGGGGGGGGTGGGGGGGTGGTGGGGGTGGAGAAAGAATGAGGAGGATAGATATAGTGACTAGGGGCAGG
>JAFLJL010015540.1:0-55000 GCA_018398815.1 Conus ventricosus
AAAAGTGCACCTACTGTCCTTTACAGATACAGAATGGCTGACAACGAGGATCTGATTTGTCCATTATGTAAAGTAGCACAAGAAGATGAAATACATTTTGTTCTTTGCTGTCCAGTTCTTAATGGTGTTCGTGGAAAGTTCATCAAACCTAAGTATTATAGTCAACCGTGTTTATTTAAATTGTGTTTATTAATGTCTTCTCAATCAGTTGAAGTTATTAGAGGTCTTTCAATGTTTCTTTCAAAAGCATACAAGTTCAGAGAAACTGCCACATCTTAAGAATGTTGTTCGTATCGCCATTGCTATGTCTTTGGTTAGTCATAACTAGCGCTGCTTCAATGCTCTTTTGTTGTTTACATTCCCCTCATAAGGGGCCTTGGCCAAAATGAAATTAAACGGGATTCTGAATTCCGAATCCGAATCCGACTCTCTCTCTCTCTCTCTCTCTCTCTCTCTCTCTCCCCTTCGAACCTGTAACTTTTGGATGGGTGGGCGTCTCACGCCTGCTTTTATTTTCAGATGGATGTCTTATCTCGGTGCTAACGGGACACCTGTTCTAGGTTGGGAAATTTAATCCTTATGAAGGTCCCTTTTGTTCCTCCTCGACAGATCCAGCTGGAACTCTTTTCGGCTGCCTCTGCCATCGCCTTCAGGGTTCTGGTCCTCTTCTTACCTGAAATCCACAGCTGTTTCATGAGGTCATAGGCTGACGAGCCTACAGATCCCCTCGCTTCAACTTCTGTGGCGAAGCCCCGGGCCTGGAAGCCGGATTCTTCTCAAGCTGCTCGCTAGACTGGCATAATGCAGTGTCTTGTAGAGGTGCGCTTGCTCCATTCTGCTTTCGTAATGCCCAGTGAGTTCGATCACTCTCTGTCTCTTTCTTTCCACTCTTTCTCTCCCCTCCCTCCTTCCCTCCCACCCTCCCTGCCTCCCTCCACCCCCCTCTCTCTCTCTCTCTCTCTCTCTTCTCTCTCTCTCTCTCTCTCTCTCTCTCTCTCACTCACTCACTCTCTCTAAGTCTGCTTCTGTCTCGCTCGCACTCTCTCTCTCTCTCTCTGTCTCTCCTCTCTGTCTCTGTCCCTCCCTCCCTCCTTCTCCCACCCTTTCTATATGTCTCTCTCTCCCCTTGTCGCTCCCTCCCTACCCTCCCTCTCTGTCTCTGTCTTTCACTCTCACTCTGTCCCTCTGTGTGTGCGTGTGTCTTGCTCTCTTACACACACACACACACACACAACTACACACTACACACACACACACACACACACACACACACATCTCTCACACCCATCACCGCCATACCTCGACCCCACCCCCACCCGTTTCTTGAAACCGTGGCCGCCGACTCTTTAATAGCTTCCTACGAGGCTACACAGACGGCGTACCGTAGGAACACCACAACCCACAAGACGGCGCGCTGTTGCCGTGCCTCTCTCATCACGCCTTGCCCTGCAGGCCTTTCCGTTAAATCGGAAATGAAATGAGGGTAGGGAACAGTAAACGATAAATAGTAAACAAGTGGGGTATGTTTTGCCAGACAGTTCAGTGTTGGCCTGCGCTTGTTTTTCCCCACTATTAGATTGTTCGTCCATGTATTTGTCTGACTTTATTCAAGTTAAAAAGGCTGTGCCAGTCTTGAATAAAAGTTACTCTGTGTTAGGTTTCCTTATGGGAGCAAAACATACCCCACTTGTTTACTACTTTCCGTTAAAGTTGTGTTGCCTTAGCGCGCCGAGCCCCGGGAAAAAAGAGCTAGTAGTATATAGGGCCGGTGGTGTAGGAGGCAAAAAAGACTTCCAGGAAAAAAATACTGGGAGTGTATTTTTCCTAGGAAAGAAACACTGTGTGAGCACTCTCTCAGCCCTTCGGGCTTACGTTTCTTCAGCCTTCGGCATCAACCCCATAGCTTCGCTACGGCCTTTATTTTGATGAGATCATCGATCAGACGGGAGTAGACTGGGACACAGCTTCGTATAAAAATATAAGTCAAAAGTTGGTCATGAAATGAAAATATCGACAGAATTAATTGAAAGAAAACTAGAGCAGTCTTTTTTTTCCTGGGGTAGTGTTAATTTCCTGGGCGTAGTCATTTTTTCCTGGTGAAGCAGTGTAATCTTCCTAGGAAAATAACACATCCTGCAGTGTTTTTTTTCCCGCAGTGTTATTTTTCCGCCGACACCGGCCTGCCTGGCTCAACCGGTAAAGCGCTATTGATAAACCGGCCAGACAGCCTTCTGCTGAACGCCATGCTTGCCTGCGGGCGAGACAAGGGTTCTGTGTGTAGTGTGTGTGTGTGTGTGTGTGTGTGTGTGTTGTGTTTGTGTGTGTGTGTGTGTGTGGCGCGCACGCGCGTGCTTGCATGTGGGTGATGTTTGTTTTTGCTCGCACGTGTTTGCATGTGGATGGATGAATGTGTGTGTGTGTGTGTGTGTGTGTGTGTGTGCGCGTGCGTGCGTGTGTGTGTGTGTGTGTGTGGGGTGTGTGTGGGGTGTGTGGTGAGTGATAGAGAGAAAGAGTGAGAAACAAAGAGAGGAAGAATATGTCGTGTGGAGTGTGCGGCGCGCATGCATGCGCGCTGTGTTTCTGTCTCAGTTGAGGGGTATGAATTTTCTGTTTCACCTGTCGTCTCAAACCAGTGCGGCGCGCGCGTGTGTATGTGTGTTTGTGTGTGCGTGTTTAGTGTGTGTGCGTGGGGGCGTGTCTGTGGTGTGTGTGTGCGCGGCGTGGCAGTTGTATCTTTGTGTGTGCTTGTGCGGCTGGTTATGTGTGGGTGTATGTGTGTTACGTGCGGGGCGTGCTTGTGGGGGGGGGGGGGGGGGGGGGGGGTTGTATGCGTGCGTGCGTGAGGAGTCGGGTGATTTGGTTTGGGTGTTAGTTTTTTGAGCTGCACCGGGGCGGGGAGGGGAGGGATTTCACCGGCGACAGGGACGGCGACTTCAGCAGCTAGCTACATGAGAGGGGGGGGGGGGGGGGGGGGGGGCACAGAGACAGATTATATTATTATAATGAATACTTATATATACACTTATATAGCGCCTATTCTTGGCTATAGAGCCCAAGCTCTAAGCGCTTTACAATCCACACTCGTTTACACAACAGGCTGCCTACCTGGGTAATGCCGACTGAAGAGCTGCCAGCTGGCGCTTCATTCAGTCGTTTCCGTGTCACCCAGTCAATATCGTCCAATGTTGTTCACTCAATATCCTTGCTTTCCTCCATTCTTTCAATTTCTCACGCAGGGTGCATGCTATGTGTAACGTGTCATCCATACCAACGGCCAAACTGGCCTTCTCTTCCGAAAGTTGGTGATGGGATTTGACGTGTGTGCAAGATGTTATGCGTGCGTTCACACACGGAACCTCGGTTTATAGTCTCATTCGAAGGAATGTATGGGGAATGGAGTCAGAACCAATGTTAACTCCGAGGGAAAAAATCCCCTGTACCGAAATTCGAACCCGTAACCTCAGGATCACGAATCCGGCGCTCTAAGATACAAGGGCAAGGACCATACACACGCACGCGCGCACGGACCCCACGCAAGCACACACATACACACATGTGAACGCGCACGCGCACACACAGTGGACACACACCACACACACACACAACACACACACACACACACAATGACACACACACTGACACACACACGTGGGCTTTTTAAAAATATTATAAAAAAAAGTTTTTAGTGCTGGTACCGTCTTCTCTGAAACTCTTCCTGACGGGGTTAATGTTTGTTTTGTTTTGTTTTTAGGTGGTTTCTCTCTTTGTGGCCTGCTTTGTTTTTAGATGGTTTTTCTCTCTGTGTGTCCCCTCTTCGATGTCGTTGGTCTGAACAGTGTTTCTCACTTTTCGCCTGTGCCACAGTTTTTGACATTTTGGCCTTTTTCCTTTTTTTTTTTTTTTTTCTTTTTTTTTTAGTTTGTCGACTGGGTGGTGAGGTTATGCATTCTGTCGCGTGTAGATACTTACTTTACTTACTATTCTGCATATATATATATATATATATATATATATATATATAGACAATGGTAGTGAGTACCAGCAGAGATTTAAAAAAAATGCTCAACCGAACTGGGAGCAACATTTGTTAAAAAGTAAGGTTTAAAAACTATCTACAGCGCTGTTTCATGCAATGCAATCATCAGGATGTGGTGGGTCTGTGCTCCCGGTGTTTTATAACTGCTTGTGTTGTCTGTCATCACGTGCTGTCTGTGTTTTTCGTGTGTTTCTGGTTCTTGTTCACTGATAGGAATTTCCACTTGTGCCTGCAGTTGTTAACCATTTCTATCCTAGTATTTAAAGTTGCCAGTTGTGGTTTGCATAGTATTATGTACTTTTCTGTTGAGCATAGGTTACATCTTTTTGAAATGTTGTTGTATGGTGCTGCTGCTCTTTCTATGATTTTCCAGGATATATTGTATTCTATCTTTTTCTCTTTGAGCTTCCAGATGTATTTACTCAATTCTGTTTGGTTTTTGTATCTTTCTTTGTTAAATGATGTTTGTGGTTTGCATATCTAGTTTTAAATTGGTTTTCAGTGATACCTATATATGTTTCTTCTGCGTTCTCTGATGTTACAGTGGCTTGGTACACAATGCTGTTGTAGAGGCATTTGTTGCTCAGAGGGCACTGTTCTTTCTTTGGGGGGGGGGGGGGGGGGATGCCAGGTAACAAAATTCAGCAGACTGAAACGCTAGGCACTCCCGACCTCTTTCCAGAGTTGTCGGCCTTCCAGGGGCCGTACTTTACATGTCGTCGGTAAACTTACTTCTACAACGAGATTAACTCCTGGGTACAAACCCTGTGGGTTCAGCGCATTCTACTTCCGTACCTATATCATCTGGGTTTTGTCTCGGTTTCTGCCTACGAAGTATTTAGAAAGTAAAGGGTGAAGGTCAGATAAAAAGAGGGATTCCCTTCTTTTGCGCATGTCTTGAATAACCGCCAACCTTCTGCGCATGCCCAGAAACACGCTGACGCAGACACACACAAAGACTGAAAAAGCAGCTTAACTAAAACAAATTTGATAAAACTATCAAAAGGCCATAAACATGATGAAGTCACACTCACACGCACACACACTACAAACACTGAACAAAGTAACAGTGACACAGACAGGCATGAAGACAGATTTAGCCTACCCACACAAAACACACACCACACACACACACACACACACACACACACACACACACACAAAACACACACACACATACACACACACACACACACACACCAAGAGCTAAACCAACTATCGTAGCAGACGAACTTGGGAGCTACAGACACACTTGTAGAGCAGGGGGCCGAGTTCCGTGTCTCAGTCTTTTGCAAATCAAATTCAATGTCTTCCTGGAGACTGTCTGTCAGCTGGAAGATGTTGTGGACGACGAAATCTTACTTTGCGTGAAGTTCGTGATCATTGAGTGTCCAGTGGCTTTGTTTTGATGTAACCCAGGGCGAACTCATACCCTATCCTCGTTGTACGTTACCCACCCCTCTCACCCACTGCAAACCACGAGGTTAAAGGTTACTCTCGACATATGGATCTGCAAGTAACGGGACCTTCGAGCTTACACGAGGTAGTTAAGTCACTTCCCGGTTACCCACGACATGTAAGTACGGCCCATGTAGTGTCAGTAGAGCAGCAGAGACCATGGTGAAATGTACTGGGTTGTAAAGATGTAAATCATTGTCTCCTGGATTTTTGTGTCTTTTTAGAAGACGGGAGCTTTTTGTTGGCCAGTTCAGTACCAGCTGTTATGAGGGAGACTCCGAGTGGTCTGGCGGGCTGTTACAATGGGTTGGGGGGGGGGGGGGGGGGGGGGGGAGGCGTGAACTTGAAGCCAACAGCCTAAGTCGGTCAGTGCGTGCTGTGTGTGTTAGTGTGTGTGTGTTGTGTGTGTGTCTGTCTGTCTGTCAAACAGCAATTTGCATTTCAAAAACGGTCAAAAGAGTGCAGTTGTTGATTGGAGAGGGGAAAAAAAAAAAGGGGGGGGGGGGGGGGGAGGGGACAGTGGAGTGGAGAGTGAGGTGGGAAGGGGGGAGAGGGATGAATAAGAAGAGGGAGGAAGGGTGCAGTGGGATGTGTTTGGGGGGGGGGGGGGGGGGGGGGGAGAGAGACATAAGGAAATGCACATCAGTATTACACACACACACACACACCACACACAGCAGAGCAGTTTGGAGTGAGGTAGATGTATTTTAATAGAACAAGTTTTTGTAGGCTTCATAAACCTTTTCAATACACGTCTTTTTTAAGAGACCATATCCTTCGTATAATAAACGAGGAATGTTGATTTCTATGAATTCATCGGAGTTTCGTGCTCTTTTCTGGCAGCCCGGTCAGCCCACTCATTACCAGAAATCCACAGTGAGACGGGATCCAGCAAAAATCAACTGTTGTACCTCTTGATATAAGAATACTGACAAGATGTTTTATTTCTAAAATCACCTCACTCGATTTTTTACAGCAATAGATTCAGGCCTTGAAGGACAGATTTAGAATCCACACAGAAAAGTGCTTTGTAGATAGTAAGTGGAGTATCAACAAGAAAGTTAAGCGCATTAGAATTGCACCAGCTCAGCGTGAAGATAGATACCCTTCCGAGATGAAAAGATTTTTCAACTTTAAGGGTAGGATAACAAAACCACTTCCAGCTTTTTCATTTAACAGTGATCCATCGGTGAAAACTTAAGGTGGTGTGAATAATTACTATCGATATGAGATTTGGCAAGAGAGGACAATATTTATTGTTAACATTTTTTGTAGATCAGTATATTTATAATCAAAACATGCGGTGTGCATTCCCAATTTGGAATCGGGGATACAGGAAAACGATCAGCAATATTCTTGGGATCAATCTCAGGTCTTTCAATAATTTTGAGGATATGTCATTATAGTTGTATTAGATTTAATAGATCTAGCTCGCTTCACGAAATGGAAATCTGATCGTAAAGCTAATTCATCTTTGCATGAGTTCTGACAGCTGAGCTAGTAAGATGAATTTAGCACAGGCCAAGTTTTTATAGTCAGTCAAGGGGCAGAACTCGGCTTCGTAATACGTTCCTGATGCACTGGATGAATGGGACACCTAGTGCGAGTCGAAATGCTTGCAGTCTATGCTTTGCAACTATTTTAAGTAAGTAGTTTGGTGCGCTGAAGAACACTTCTTGTGCGTATGTAATTTTGATCTTACGAGAGATGTCGAAAGGTGTACTAAGTTTGTGTATCTGCTCCCCAATTTTGTTTACTGATCACTTTAAGAAGATTAAGAGATTTGCTGGCTTCGTTGATAATTGTTCAGTATGGTTGTTCAAGTTAACTTTGAGGTAATATTTACTCCTAAATTTTTTATCTCGGTGACATAATTCAATACATTGTTATCTACTTAAAAGTAGGAATATTGCAAACACTTCCACCAGCATCAAATAACATCATGTGGGTTTTTTCTGCCGATTAAACTAAGGCCGTTTTCAAAATGAATATTGCCATATTATCTAGGTCACGCTGATATGTTTTTTAATGAAATTGACAGATCTGACTGAAGTTTTCTTCTTTAAAGTTACGTTCATCCACATGCAATATCGTCAGCGTATTGCACAAGGAGCAGTTTTTAGATAAATGCTTTGGGAGATCGCATATCAGAATATTAAAAAGTAGCGGAGCGATTACCGATCCTGAGGAATGCCCATTTGTAATATCTCTTGCTGGATATAAACATTTTGTATCTTTGCTTCTATACTTCTATTGGTCAGAAATGCTTTGATATAGTTATTACATGACCAGAAAGGCCAATGGTTTCAGTTTATATTAAAAGTCTCTCATGCCAAACATGATCATACGCTTTTCTGACATCAAAGAAAGTGGCGAGGACATTTTTTCTTCGTGCAAATTGTTGTTTTACATGAGTCGTCATTTTACCAGATGGTCTGTTGTTGATCTGCCTTTTCTAAAGCTGCTTGTATAGCCGGAATTTACCACATTTCTCACAGTGATATACAAGCCTACTTAAACAATTCTTTCCATTAACTTACACGTGTGAGAGGTGAGGGCAATCGGACGGTAACTATTTATGTTGGATCTAGGTTTGCCCTGCTTTAAGATCGGCACAACTACAGATTCTTTCCAAACAGAAGGGATACTTCCATCTTGCCAGCATTTCGTTATGTGTTATGATAGAAGAAACGATACAAAATTATCTGGCAGGTGTTTTACATCTCATTCGAAAGAGCATCCAGACCAACTGATGTTTTTTTTGTTGGTAATGATATTATTGCATTTTTTAATTCCAGTAGAGTGATATCCGCGTTTAGATAATGGTCATTTTTTTCTTCTGGATCACAGTACATATCGTTATTCTTTGAGTTTTCCTCATAGTTTTGCATTTATCAGAAGGCTATTTGTGGAACTATTCTTTGCAAACAGATCTTGCGAACGCCTCGGCTTTTTGAGCAGCAGTTGGAAATTGTCATTTTCTAAAGTTATGGATAAATTGGGAGATTCACTCCCTGTTTCATTTCATGGACCTTTGTCCAACTTTTTTCACATCGTGATGATTAGAGACTTGGTGAGACGAAAGGACGACCAGTGGTCCTGCTGTGACAAATCCAGTCAGGCTACTTTTTCTTCTAGCAATGCGGCTAAAAGTGGAAAGATTACTATCAATTGGCTAACACAAACGTACTTGAAAAAACAACCGAAAACTTGAATCCTGTTTTAAGGCTTAAGCTAAACGCTTTCCGTACAAATTCGCAAAAATTTAAATTGCATCTGCGGAGCAGTTGAAAGTTTCACAAACCAGCATCTTCTGTTCACTGCGCATATTTCAGAAATGAAAATCTAACTTACTGCATGCAACTTGATGGCAGTGTATTTTTCAGAACTTACCATGTTTGTTTCTTGTGTTAATTCCTTCATGATTAGTCCAATGGGTCTTTTTGTAACAAGTGTTCCTATAGATATGAGCGCTTAACTTTTTGGTTATGCCAGATATTCTGTACTCTTTATGTTTTAATACTGCTTTGTGCTAATGTTTAGCCAGTTGTAAAGAATTTTAGTATGAATCACTAATTAGCTAACTGTCGTAAAATCCCCCCCCCCCGGCCACAACACACCAAAACCCCGCGCCCCCAACACGCACCCCAAAACCCACCCACACCACACACACACACACACAAAACAACACACACACACACCAACAGCAGCCCACGCACGCACGACGCATGCATACAACGTTTTTTTCCCCTAATTGTCTAAAATCATTTATGTGAATAGACGTTAAATTAAAGAAAAAAAACCCCAAAACACACACAACCCACACACGAAAAACAAACACTCCTCACTCCTCACTCACGCACATCGTTCGCTCGCTCACACCCCACTAAACCCAAAAAGCCTAATCAGAGTGCGTAGTGTGGGTGTGCCGTGCGTGTATGGCAAAAGCGCAACGCTTGCCGGCCTGCGTGCCAAAGCGCACATACGTATAGTTTGCGTTTGCGGTGTTGTGAATGGGGTGGCGCACCTGTGTTGTGTGTGTGTGAGAGAGATAGATAGAGAGAGAGACGCCGCTCGCGTGTGTGTGTGGTGTGTGGTGTGTGTGTGTGTTGTGTGTGTGTGTGGGTGTGGTGAATGCGTGTGTGCGTACGTGTGTGCAAGTGAATGCGTGCGTACGTGTGTGCGTGCGTACGTGTGTGTATGTGTGTGTGCGCGTACGGTGTGTTGTACATGTATCTGTGTGTATGTACGTACGTATGTTGTGGTGTGTGCATGCATGCGTGTGTGTGGTGTGGTAATGCTTGTGTGTGTTGTTAACCTTTCACGCTGGCATTTTATACGGGCACTACAAGTGACGCTGTGTGGCGGCGCTGGGCGTGTGATGGATATTGATGAGACCTTCCCAGCTGGCCTTCGCCGCCAAGATATTGAAGGCCATAAAATAACCCCCCCCCCCCCCCCCCCCCCCCCCCCCCCCCCCCACCACACACACACCCTTCAGGGCCCCTCCCTCCCCCCCCCTCTCCTCTCCTTCTCTTCCCCCTGCCCTTTCCTCTCCTCTCTCATCCAGGTGGTGACCGTTAAACCCGGTGAACAGTGCCCGCCTTTTTTTTGGCGGAGTTTCACGAATTTGAAAACTGTAGACCCCGGGGAATGTATTGCAGTGTTTGTCCGGGCTATCGGCACTCTGGAATTGAAGCTGCAGCGGGTATTGTTGCTGCTGCTGTTGCTGCTGCCATTCCCTACTATACTACTACTGCTGCTGCTATGCTACTAAATTATTATTTATTGTTATTATTATTATTATAATAATTAATTATTATCATCATCATTTTCCTTATTTATTATTATCATTGTTATTGTTGTTGTTTTTAAATATTGCCAATATTATTTCTATTATTGGGTTATTATTATTGTTTTTTTTGTTGTTATTATTATTGATGGTAATGTGTGTTTTTGTAACCACCGGGCTGCCCCACCCTCTTGTCCATTATACTGATAGCATCGGTGTCTGGGTTTGTCGCGTAATATGAGATGGACCCCCCCACCCCCCCCCTCTCCATTTTCCTTTGCGCTTCCCGTGTTTCTCTCTCTCTCTCTCTCTCTCTCTTCTTCTCTCTCTCTCCTCTCTCTCTCTCTCTCTCTCTCTCTCTCTCTCTCTCTCCTTGTTTAACTGCTTGTTTAACGATCTGTCTGTGCGCCCGGTTTCTTTTTGGGTCGTCTGTCTGTCTGTCTCTCTCTCTCTCTCTCTCCTCTTTCTCTCTCTCTCTCTCTCTCTCTCTCTCTCTCTCTCTCAAAAAGCAGCAAAAAGAAAGAAAACTACTCACAAAAAACAACCCGTGAAACCACCAAGCAACTGCACGACTGAGGGAGGAGGTGGACGGGACTGGGGGGGTTCTCCGACGAGAAACCTCCGTATGTTTGGGGTGCCTGCAGCAGAGGGGAGGGAGACCTTCGACTCCTGTGCCAGAACCGTGACGGACATCCTGAACAGCGTGGAGACGGACAAGACTTGGACAACGGACGACATTGCTCGGGCCCATCGTGTAGGCCAGAGCAGAAATGGTGGACCCCGGCCTGTGATTGCCCAATTCAGCAGGTGGAAGGGACAAAATGTCATTATGACAAACAAGGAATTCCGTGCCAGATGAAGGACAAGGGAGTAACTGTAGCCAATGACCTCACCCACAGCAAGCCAGTATTGTCGCCGAGGCCAAGAAAGAGGGTAAGGTGGCTTTCTTCAGAAAGGGGCAGTTTAGTAGTGCGCCCAGACGACCTGACCCAAGAACGTATGCGGGGGGGTGGTGGTTTCCCGACTCTACGCGGTCATCAACAAACTGCGGCTGCCCCTGCGTGCCCACTGTAAAAAAAACAGGTCAGAGGTGACAGTGTACGTGCGGCACAGCCAAACGCCGGGGTTTCCCCCCTACTCGTCCGTCGCCATCTCGGCGGGCCCGGCAGCCCAAGGTCATCACGTGCAAGTCGTGATTGCAGGGGTCACGGCAGTCGGCAAGTCGTGATGGCAGCGGGGTTCACGGCAGTCGGGCGTGCGGGAGTTTTTTCAACGCACGCAATCAAGGCAGGAAACACCTCGGACAGCAGCCTGTGAACAAGCCCCCAGGCAGGTACCCCCTTCTCGTCGTTCAGACAGGAACGTTAAAAAAAACAATAGGACAGGTTGGCCATCCATGTAAATCTGAAATTTCCCTGACTTTCAATATTGAAAACTTGTACACGAAACTGACGATATCTCTTTAAATAAAATACATTGAACTATTTGTTTTCGTTTGCTTGACAGAAACTTTTGTGGATAACATTTTTGGGACTATTCCGGAATCTTCATTAATTTTTGAAATATTATGTACTGCAAAAAAGTTATCAAAAAAAGGGAAGAAATTCTGGTGGGTTACTGTTTTTAGTACGCAGATGCTACCAACACTATGTAAACATATAAAGATTGATTGTGAAAAAAATGTGGTTGTGAAATTTTAGATAAGTGTGTTTTTAAGGTCGATCAGATGTGCTTATTATTGCAACATACTTTTGCCTCGGAAGAACAGCCCTTTATACAGTAACAAATGCAAAAGATGGAATTTTTTACTAGAAGAAGCTATCTGAACATCATGAATGATGAAGAGTTATATCTTGTGATTTGTGGGGATCTAAATGCCCGAGGACAGGGTGGAAAGCAACTAACTGGAAATGAAGCCCCTACCCCTATCTTCCATTGATGATGTCGTTGATAATGATGTTGATATTTATAACCGACAGTCAAAGATAGTTGTCTAACTTTGGTGAGTCTTTGTTGAATTTGTGTTTTATTGTTGGACTGTATTATTGTGAAGGGTTTGCATGTGTTGGTGTTTTGATGGTCAGTTTACAATATGTTTCACCACATGGTAATGTGTTTATTGATTTTTTATATTGACTAAAAAGGGCTGTTTTAAAGTAATTGTCATTTACATATTGGAGACCCGTGTGGATTTGGCATTTGCCGTCGAGTTTTCTTGAAATGTGGTCTTGATTGTATAGCAATCTAGAATTTTAGAGAAGAGAAAATTGTATGTTGGGTCGGTTGAGGATTATTTGTTAGAGTACACACTGGTTAAATTCCCCTGTGTTTCTAGCCTACCCAAGAAGTGTTCAAGCTCTTCAATCGATTGTAACATTCTCTAGTTATTTGTTAAAACATTGTATGGAGCTGCTGCCTCCATGTTTTCGAACTGTAGGGCAATAGAAGAAAAGCGTAAATGAATGGTATGACAAACAATGCGCCCAAAAGAAAAGAACGGTCCACGTTACCTTAAACTATTCCAAAGGTCAAAAAAAAGTAATGAGCAGCACAAAGATAAGTATGTGGATGAAAGGAGACTATATAAAGAACTTTTATTCTGCAAGAAAAAAGAATTTGACAATGAAAGGATAATTAAATTAAAACCCTCAACCAACGAACCTAAGGTATTCTGGAAAAAAATCAGATCTGTGAAACAGAAAAAATGTAGTGCGCAAAGATATTTCTATGGACCAGTGGTGCGAACATTTCCACAGGATATTTAATATGATGACACCTGGACTGGATCAAGAGGAAATCTTAGCAGCAGAACTAATGGACAATTCAGACGAGCCACTTTTTAACGACCCTATTTCTCAAGAAGAAGTTTTTATCTAGTATACATAAACTTAAAGCCGGTAAAAGTTCTGGTATGATAGATACTTGGTGAAATGCTTAAACATGCCAATGAAAACGGTAATTAAATTTCTCGTAGTGCTTTTCAATAAGATATTTGAACAGGGCATTTTTCCAAAAGACTGGTGTAAATCCATTATTATTCCAATTTACAAGAAAAGGGGGGGGCAAATCTACCTGATAATTACCCTGGTGTGGCATTAACAAGTATCGTGAGCAAAGTGTACACATTTATTCTGAATAAGCGACTTTCACGATGGGGAGAAGCTGAAGGAAAATTAGGTGAGGAACAAGGTGGGTTTTAGAGGCAGGATATGTACAATTTATCACATTTTTACTTACCCCTCTGTCTTTTAAAAATATTTAGAAAACATTCTAAGCTTATGTAGCTTTCGTCGACTTTAGGAAAGCATTTTATTCTGTTGACAGAAATGTCTTATGGCATGTGTTAAGAAGAAGTGGCGTTGATGGAAAAAGTATAAAGCACTTCGGGGAGTTATGACTCAGTCATTGCATGTGTAAGAGATAAGCATTCATACTCTGATTTTTTTTTATTGTCCGAGAGGAGTAAAAAAAGGATGTGTACTCAGCCCAATTATGTTCTCCTTTTTGTCAATGAATTAGCATAGAATTAATCAGGGAAGGGAAGCACGGGAAACCAGATGGTACCAGGAACTTCGAACTATTTTTATTGCTTTTTGCAGACGACGTGATTTTGCTCTCAGATACTGTTATAGGTCTACAAAATCAGCTGAACAATCTGAAAAAAGAGGCTGGGCAGATTGCGTTTAGAAGTAATCTAGATAAAACTAATATTATGGTTTTCCGTAAAGGTGGTTATCTTGGAATAAGGAAAAATGGACATATGGAAACGAAGATATAAGAGTAACAAACACATACAAATACTTAGGCTTGATATTTACAACAAAATTAAGTATGAATGCTGCCTTCTAGACATGAGTAGAAAAGGTAAAATGGCGTTATTGAAATTCCCAAAATCACTAAAAGAAACTACCTACAATTGATCCCTTTCCCCATTCTGGAAGCTTTTTGATACTCAGATTTAGCCATATTGACTTACGCAGCAGAAGTATGGGGGGTTTGAAGATACAGGGTTAATAGAAAAAGTACATACTTTTGCCATTAAACGATTCCTGGGTGTACCACTACACTCTTCAAATAAAAGAGTTACGGAGAAACAGAAGACATCCTTTGTTCGTTCGACTGCTGTAAATATGTATTAAATATGGCTAAAGATGGTTAAAACTGCCAACTAATAGAATAAGTAGGCAAGCATATGATATTTTTGTTATTACAATTAGAAGCAGGCAAATACAATTTGGGGATCAAAGTTAGGGAAAACTCTAACAGAAAATGGTTTTGGTGTAGTATGGTTTTGTCAAGGGTTGGCTCTGAGGAGGGGTTTTTATCAGAATTTTAAAGGGCAGAATTGTTTCATGTTATAAACAAAATGCATTCTGAAATTGAAGATAACGATAAATATGAGTGGTACCCTTCTTTTAAAATCACGTTTGAAGCTGGAGGTATCTAACTTTGATAACGAATAAAAAGATGAGGGAAGATCTGGTAAAGTTTTTAGATTAAGAGTGCATGGTCTAGGCGCTGCAAACACTGGTTTATGACCAGCGAACGAAGGTTGACTGCCCAATGTGCGGTCACAACAAAGAAGATGAAGTGCACTTTCTTTTTCATTTTTGCTTCTTGTCAGATATTCGCCGAAAATATCCTTTTTTCAACATGACTCATGTCGAGCCTACAGTAAGTGGTTTAATTAATCTTTTGGCAACAGATAATTTATGCAACTATCATTGGTCTTGCTAAGTATTAACTGATGCTACCAAGACGAGAAAAAAGAAGATAGAATTATGACATCAGTACTGTAATCTAATGTTCCTTGTTTTGTTTAGTTGTTCTTTTTTAATTAGTGGATGGGCCATGTAGTCTCAGTGTGTGTGTGTGTGTGTGTGTGTGTGTGTGTGTGTGTGTGTGCGTGCGTGCGCGCGCGCACATGAGCTTGCGTGCGTTTGGAAAAAGCGAGGTCGGGAGTGGAGAGGGAAGGTGGTGGGGTGGGGGGGGGGGGGGGGGGGGGGGGGGGGGGGGGGGGAGGGGTGGGGGGTCGGGGATCTGCGGATTAGGGGGTGAGGTTGGGGGGAGGAATGGGGAAAAAAATGTGAGCTGGGTTCTGTTTTTGTTTGTTCGTGCAAGGTGAGAGAAGGGATTGGGAACTGGGTTTGGAACTTAAAGGGCGGGAACGGTAGGTGGAAAGGACGTCCTGTACGGAAGTCCTCTAATATGATTTGATGTTTACGTGTGAGTAGTTTGATATAAATATTCTGTACCATCTGACAATGGAGCGATCCCTTTAAAACCTTTACGTTTGAATTGTTTTGTTTTATTTTAAACATTTAGTTTCCTTTATTTTAATGAACAATGTGTTTTTTCTTATACTTTCATGATGCAATGTGTCCAGTCGTTTTGTGTACCCCCTTGCCTTAATGGCCCCTATAGCTGAAGGCAAAAAATCATCAAAGCGTCTCTCTCTCTCTCTCTCTCTCTCTTTTCTCTCTCTCTCTCTCTCCACCCCCTCTCTCTCTCTTTTCTTTCCCCTCCCTCTCCTTCCACCCTTTCCCCTCTTTTCCTTCTCTCTCTCTCCCCTCTCCTGTCCTCTCCCCTCCACCCCCACCTCTCCCTTCCCTCCCTCCCTTTCCCCCCCTCCCCCTCTGTCTCTCTCTTCCTTCCCCCCCCCACCTCTCTCCCTCCCTCTTTTTCCGTCTTTTTCTCTCCCTCCCCCCCTCTTCCCGTTTTTTCTCCCCCCAACCCCCCCCCCCTCCTCTCCTCTCTCCCCTCTCTCCCTCTTTTCCTCTCTCTCCCCCTCCCCCTCCTCTCCCCCCTCCTCCCCCCACCCCCACACCCCCCCACACACCCCCTCCCCCCCCCCTCCTTGGGGGAAAGGGCATCGTGGTGTGGGTTCGTCACGTTTTGGGCTGTGACATTTAAAAAGCAAGGGAAAAAGCAAATCAGGGCGGACGGCGCTGGTCCCCAAAGGTTGGGTTTTGGTTTCAACTGTCACACCCAAGGGCGCCCCGGAACAGGCCCCAAACCCCAGTCAAACTTTGCGTAAAAAAAGGAAACGGGCCCCGTGGGGAATAATAAAAATAATAATAATGATAAAAAAAAGACAAAGACGATGACTACGACGACCCGTGTCCCCTGCAAAAGGAGGTGGGTGTGGGGGTGGGTTTTGGGGGGGGGGGGGGGGGGGGGGGGGGGGGGGGGGGGGGGGGGGGGGGGGGGGGGGGGGAGGTTTTCAGAAAGGAAATCCTGGTTCGGGGCCTCACCGATTTTGGGAAATTTTTTCTGACAACAGCGCATCCCGCCAGCACAGGGAGGGGCCCCGCCCAAAAGGGTTTGAACCGGTGCCGTTTCGTTGTATCAGCGGGGGTGGTGGGGTATTTTTTGGGGGGGCCTCCATTCTCCTCTTTTTTTTTTTCCCCCCCCATACTTGGGTGTGGGGTTTCGTGCGGGGATGGTTTTGTGTGTGGTTACCAAATCTCCCCCGCGCCATGCAAGTCCCCGAACGTTGTAATTTTCTACTAATGGACATTTTTTTTGCTGACTGGGTTTTTTTTTTTTTTTTTTTTTTTTTTGCCCTTTTTGCAACAGAGTGTCGGGGGTTTATTTTAATGTTTGGTGAAGTGACACTTTCCCCTCGGTTTTGTGACAAAAAGAAATTTAAAAAAAAAAGGGGGGGGGGGGGGGGGGGGGGGGGGGGGGGGGTGGGGGGGGGGGGGGGGGGGGGGGGGGGGGGGGGGGGGGGGGGGGGGGGGGGGGGGGGGGGGGGGGGGGGGGGGGGGGGGGGGGGGGGGGGGGGGGGTGGGGGGGGGGGGGGGGGGTTTGGGGGGGGTTGGGGGGGGGGGGGGGGGGGGGGGGGGGGGGGGGGGGGGGGGGGGGGGGGGGGGGGGGGGGGGGGGGGGGGGGGGGGGGGGGGGGGGGGGGGGGGGGGGGGGGGGGGGGGGGGGGGGGGGGGGGGGGGGGGGGGTTTTTTGGGGGGGGGGGGGGGGGGGGGGGGGGGGGGGGGGGGGGGGGGGGGGGGTTGGGGGGGGGGGGGGGGGGGGGGGGGGGGGGGGGGGGGGGGGGGGGGGGGGGGGGGGTTTGGGGGGGGGGGGGGGGGGGGGGGGGGGGGGGGGGGGGGGTTTTTTTAGGGGGGGGGGGGGGGGGGGGGGGGGGGGGGGGGGGGGGGGGGGGGTTTTTTTGGGGGGGGGGGGGGGGGGGGGGGGGGGGGGGGGGGGGGCCCCCCCTCCTTCAAAAAAAAACTTTTTTCCCCCCAAAAAAAAAAAAAAAATTTTTTTTTTTTTCTTTTCCCCCTTTTCCCGGGAATTTTTTATTTCCCCTCTACCCCCCCCCCCACCCCCCCCTGAAAAGGGGGAGTTTTTTTTTCAGAATAAATGATGTTTTTAAAAAAACCATCAGCTTTAGCACAGCTCACCGCCCGACAGCTGACACCGTTTTTTCATAGCGACAGCCTAATACTTGCGCCCAAACCCGTGTCTTCCCTTTTTGTGCTAAAACGTGTGGAACAACGGTTGGGCGTGCGTCCATAAAATATCTGGAGATCTTTCCTTTTCGATTATCTGTCTGAAAAAAAAATAAAAAAAAAAAAAAAAAAACTTTCTGTCCCGCCCGTCTGTCTTTTCTTGTCTGTTTGTCGTCTGGTTTTTCCCCTATCTCTGTCCTTTTATGTATCTGGCAAAAGCGCCCCGGGTTTCCGGGCTGCTGGGGGCTGGGGTTTTTTTTCCCCGGGGGGCGGCTGTCCGTGCCTGTCTATCTTCTTGCGCCTGGTTTCTGTCTGTCCCTTTTTTTTCCCCCTGCCCCCCCGCCCCGCTTCCCCCGTCTGTCCCGTCCGTCTGTCTTCTCTCTCTCTCCTCGTTCTCTCTCCCCTCTCTCTCCCCTCCTCTCTCTCTCTCACTCCTTTGCTCGCCCATTTTGGGAGCCCCCCCCCCTCTCCCTCTCTCTCTGTCTCCCCAGTTTTGCCGTCTGTCGTCCCCTCATTTTTTTTATCTCTCGTTATCGTTTATGTACCGGTTTCCCGTCTGCACGTAACCCCCTTTCTTGCTCGGGCCTTTTTCTTCCCGTCTCTCTCCCCCTCCTCTCTCCCCCTTCTCTCTCTCTCCTCCTCTCCTTCCCCTCCAAAACTCTCCTCCCCTCTCTCTCTCTCTCTCTCTCTCTCTTTCCCCCCCCTTTTCTCCCCTCCCCCTGTGTGGGTTTGTGTGTGTGGGGTGTGTGTGTGTGTGTTTGGGGGGGGGGGGGCGCGTGAAAGCCTGCGTGCGTGTGTTCGCGTGACCGTAAACCCACGTCCCTGCAAAGTTCCCCGTACCGCGCAAAACTTTGGGATAATACATGAAAATTGCTAAGACAAACTTTAAGCCACCCCAAATGCTGAAACAACCTTTTTCCCGGGGAAAACCTCTTTGTCAACGGTCCCTCTTGTTTTTTGGAAAAAAGAACTGGAGTTTTGACGGGAAAATTTTCCCAAAACAAAAGGGGGGAAACTGCTTCCCGGGTTTGTCACTTT
Source organism: Conus ventricosus (assembly GCA_018398815.1). Lineage (NCBI taxonomy): Eukaryota > Metazoa > Mollusca > Gastropoda > Neogastropoda > Conidae > Conus > Conus ventricosus. The sequence goes on from JAFLJL010015540.1 coordinate 18,775, forward strand.
GGGCTGGCGTATTACCAAAGTTAAGTCCCCGTGTGCCCATATGTGTAGGATCCTGGACTAAGCCAAAGACAGGTGTTTGTAGAAAGCTGTCCGGGGAATTTTAACCCCCGGTTTTTTTTGACTGGAACGCGGGGGTTTTACAGCCCCCGAAAGTTGCGAGTTGGAATCCCGGGGGCTGCAAGAAAATTTTTGGCACTTACCAAAGCCCCACACTACGCAAAGCAAACCCAACACGCACCCCGTGGGAAGAATTTTAAAAAGGGACTTTCAAGGGACACACATAAAGCACGCATGCGAACACGCACGGCGTGCGCCTGCACATACCCCACCGCCTCCCTCCCCTCCTCTCTCTCTTTTCTTCCCTTTTTCCCCCTCTCCCCCTCTCACTCTCCCCTCCCTCCCCTGTCACACACACACACACACACACACACCACACACACACACACACACACACTCTCTCCCCTCTCTCTCTCCTCTCCCTCCTTGGTTCCCCTCACCTCGCTCGCAAAACTCACACCACACACACACACAACACACACACCACACAACACACTCTCTCCTCTCCCCTCTTCTCTTTTCCCCTTTAACTCTCCCCCTTTTCTCCCCTCCAAATCTCTCCTCTCCTCTCCTCTCTCTCCTCTCTCCTCTCTCTCTCCGCCCCAAATGAGGAGTTGTTTGCAGTCGGGCCTGACGTGGCTTTCCCTTTTCATATTTCTGTGTAGTGTTAGGACTCCCCCCTCCCCTCATCCTTTACTTCACCTTTACCTTCCCTTTTTCCCCTTCCCCCTTTCCCTTTTTCCTACACAAAAAAACAACCCCCTCACTCCCCTCTCCCCTCTCCTCTCTCTCTCCCTCTCCCTCTCTCTCCTCTCCCTCCTTCCCCTTAAATTCTCCTCTCTTTTCTCTCTCTATCCTCTGTTAAAACCCCACACACACACACACTCGTACGAGCGCGGCGCGCGCGCGCCCCGCGCACACACACACACAACCCACACAGGACACACACACACAACACACACACACACACACACTCTCCCCTCTCTCTCTCTCTCTTTTCCTCCTCTCTCTCTCTTAAACCCCATAAAGAGCGCGCGCGCACACGCACCACCACACCCCACACTTCTCACAAAGCAAACCCGCACCCCACGCACCACGACGCAAAGTCACACGCGCGCACAAAAAACACACACACACACAACCACAACAACCCCCACACACACACTCCCCTCTCTCTCCCCCTCCCCTTCTCTTCCCCCTCCTCCACACACACACAAAACCCCACACACATGCACGCACAAACCCCCACGCCCCAACGAGCGCACCGCGCAAACAACACACAAAACACACCCACACACAACACACACACACTCTCTCTCCTCTCCTCTCCCTTTTTCCCCCTTACTCTCTCTCTCTCTCCCCTCCCCTCTCTCTTACACGCACAACCCCCGCACGCCGCAGCGCGCCCCACACACACTCTCCCACACCCACACACACACACACACACAACCCCACACAACACACACCCACACCCCAAAAACACACACACACACCCGGGTCCCCCCTCTGCCTTATAAAACACTTGTGGGACATTGAAAATTGAATCTCATGTAACTGTAAAATTTAAAGGCGAACCTGTTGTTGCCCTCAAGGGTTAAATTTTTGATGGGGAAGGGGGGTGCTGTGGGGGTGTGTGTGTGTGTGGTGTGTGTTTAAGAGAAGAGAAGAGAGTGGGTGTGAGTTTTGTTGTGTTCAAAATTTTTTTTTTTTTGCATTTACGGGGTCCCGCGCTGTTGGGGGTTGTTTCAAAGCCTGCAAAAAGCCTTGGGGCATTATTGTCCCCACCCTGAAACGGGGGAAGGGTTTAGTCCAAACGGGGTGGTTTTGTCCTGTACGTCTTTGTTCTTTTAGGTTTTTGGTGAATTTTTAACAAATTTAAAGGTGTGGGTTTTTCAGGTTTTTGGGGAATTTGGGAAAAATGTTAACGGTTTTCTTCAGGGTTTTGGGGAATTTTAAAAATTTAAAAGGGCTTTTCTTCAGGTTGTGGGGCATTGAACAATGTTAACGGGGGGTTTCTTCAGGTTGGGTGCTTGAACAATGTTAACGGGGTGTTCTTTAAAGGTTTTTGGTGGGATTGAAAGTTTTTCGGGGTGTTGTTTTTGGTTTTTGGGGAATTGAACAAATTTTTCGTGGGGTTTTTTCCGGTTTTGGGGAATTTAACCCAATTTTTAACGGGTTTCTACAGGTTTTGGTGGGATTTAACAATGTTTTAAAGGTGGTTCTTCAGGGTTTTGGTGCATTGAACAAAGTTAAAGGGGTGTTGTTTTGGTTTTTGGGAAATTTAACAAAGTTTAAAGGGGTGTTCTTCAGGTTGTGGTGGGGTTGAAAAAATGTTAACGGGGGTTCTTCAGGTTTGTGGTGAATTGAAAATGTTAAAAGGTGTGGTTTTCAGGTTTTTGGTGAATTTAAGGGAAATTTAAAGGGGTGTTTCTTCAGGTTGTGGTGCATTGAACAAAGTTAAAGGTGTTTGTTCAGGGTTTTGGGAAAATTTAACAATGTTAACGGGGTGTTCTTTAGGGTTTGTGGTGGGAATTTAACAATGTTAACGGGGTGGGGGGGGTTTTTTCAGGTTGTGGTGAAATTTAACAATTTTTAAAATGTGTTCTTCAGGTTTTTGGTGGCATTGAAAAAAGTTAACGGGGTTTTTTGTTCAGGTTTTTGGGGAATTTAACAATGTTAAAAAGGGGTGTTGTTTTAGGTTTTTGGGGGAATTTAAAAAATGGGGGAAAGGGGTGTTTTTCAGGTTGTGGGCATTGAAAAATGTTAACGGGGTGTTCTTCGGGGTTTTTTGGGGGAAATTTAACAATGTTTTAAAGGGGTGTTCTTCAGGTTTTGGTGCATTGAAAAAATTTTTAACTTTTGGTTTTTTTCAGGTTTGTGGGGCATTGAAAAAGTTAAAAGTGTGTTGTTCAGGTTTGTGGTGAATTAAAAAAGTTAACGGTGTTTTTTCAGGTTTTTGGGGGAATTTAACAAATTTTTAAATGTGTTGTTTTAGGTTTTTGGGGAATTGAAAAAATGTTAAAGGGTTTCTTTTAGGTTTGTGGTGAATTGAACAATGTTAACGGTGTGTTCTTCAGGGTTTTGGGGCAATTTAACAAAAGTTAAAGGTGGTTTTTCAGGTTTTTTGGTGAATTGAAAAAATGTAAAAAGGTGTGTTTTTTTCAGGTTTGGGTGAAAATTTAACAATGTTAACGGTGTGTTCTTTTAGGTTGTGGTTTAAATTTAAATGTTAACGGTGTGTTCTCGTTTTGGTGCAAATTTAACAAAGTTAACGGGGGGCCAGGGTTTTGGGGGAAATTTAAAAAATGTTAAAGGGGGTTTTTTTTCAGGGTTTTGGGAAAAAATTAATTAATTTAAAGGGGGGGGGGGGGGGGGGGGGGAGGGGGGGGGGGGGGGGGGGGAAAATTAAATTGGGGTTTATTATTTTTTTCTTGAAAAAAGAAACGTTTTTTTTGGGGTTTTTTAAATGAAGAGGCAATGTGGGCGGCCAAAAAAAAACGGGGGATTTTTTGGCCTTGGCGGGGTTAAAAAGCCAAAAGCCTTTTTTTTTGGCAGATTAAGGGGCAATGTGAAAAAAAAAAAAAAACAAAAAAAGGGAAAAAAATGGGATAGCGGTTAAAAAAACCAAAGCCTTAGGGGCTCCAAAAATTTTCCGAAAGTTGTTAAAACCAAAAAAAAAATCCGAAAAAACAAACCCCTTTTTAAAAAACTTTCCCAAAAACCCCAAGACTCCCCCCGGAATTTTCCCTTTTCCCAATTTTTGGTGGTCCGTGCCCCTTTCCCCCCCCCCCCTTTGGCCCCCCCAAAAGGGGCCCCCCCCCCCTTTCCCCTTTCCCCCCCTTACCCGGGGGGCCCCCCGGCCCCCCCCTCCCCCCCCCCCCCCCCCCTCCCCCCTCCCCCCTCCCCCCCCCCCCCCCCCCCCCAAAAAAAAAAATTTAAACAAAAACAAAACGAACTTTTTTGATTTTAAAAAGGTACTTAAGCGAGTCAAAAACAACAAGTAGGGAACCCTTTTTGCTTTCCCCTGAAAAAAACAAAACCAACAAAAAAAACCACGCACGTACCCCCCAAACGAAGGCTGCCGACGACACCGAACGCTTAGGGAAAATGACAACACAAGCAAACCCGAACCAGACAAGGAGACCTTTCCCCCTCCTTTAAAAAGGGTGTTCCCGGCTTTTCCCATTTTCTTTGAAAAAGGGGGTTCCGAGGGTTTCCCCCTATTTCTTTTTTAAAAAAAAAAAGAAAAAAAAAAAAAAAAGAATGTTCCCGGCTTGTCCCTTTTTCTTTAAAAAAATTTCCAGGTTGCTCAAATCATAAAAAGGGTGTTTTCCCAAATTGCCTTTTAATTCCCTTAAAAAAAAGGGTGTTCCAAACTTGCCCCATATTCTTAAAAATATGGGTTTCCCAAACTTGCCCCTATTCCCTTTAAAAAGGAAGTTCCAAGGGTTGCCTTAAATTTTTAAAAATGGATGCCCAAGGGGGGTTGCCCCCTAAACCTTTTAAAAAATGGATGTTCCAAGCTTGCCCATATTCTTAAAAAACTGGATGTTCCAAAACTTTCCCATAATTTTTAAAACGGATTTCCCCCAAACTTTTCCCCTATTCTTAAAAAAACGGATGTTCCCAACCCGCCCATTTCTGAAAAAAAGGGTGTTTTCCAAGTCCCTTTCTTTAAAAAAGAAAAGGAAAAAAAAAAAAAAAAAAAAAAAAAAAAAAAAAAAAAAAAAAAAAAGAGGGGTTTGGAAAAAAAGGCGGGTTTTTTGAAGCGGCTGGTATTAAAAGGGGGGTTAAAAGGGGGGGGGCCCTGTATTTTTTTGTAAAAAAAGGGGGGGCCAAAAGTTTACCTTACTTTTTTGTTATTTGTCGGTTTTTAAAAAATTTTTTTTTTTTAATCACTTTTCCCAAAGTTTTTGGGGTTAGAAACCCCGATTTTTCTGTTTTGGAAGGGTGACACGAAAAAAGGTTTCAAAGAAAAACCCCCCCGAAGCCCTGTTTTCAAAAATCGGCCCCCGGGGAGGGGGGGGAGAAAGAAGTTGGGGCCAAAAACCGTCTTGCCTTTCCCCACTCCAGAATCAATTAAAAAAGGGAGAAAAAAAAAAGAAAGAAAAGGGAAAAAAAGAAAGAAAAACAAAAAATTGAGAGAGGGGGGGGGGAGAGAGAGAGAGGGAGAAAGAAAAAAACCCGCGCAAAATAAAACAATTTTTTTCCAAAATTCCAAAAAAGCCTTAACCCCCCAAAAAAAGTTTATTATTTTGAATTTTAAAAAATCGGGAAAAATCGTCCCGTACACCCCCATATCATTACATCCCAAAATCATTCCCCCAAATTTTCAAGATGAAAAAAACGCCGGGGCCCTGGAAAAAGAGGGGGGTCCAGTTAGACCCCGGTTTCCTTTTTGGGAACCCCGGGGCCCAAAAAGACCCGACTTTTTAAAACCGTTCCCCCAAAAAACGCTTTCCTTTTGGGGCGTGCCCTTTTTGGGCGCGCGCCTTTTTAAAGGGGCGGGATACCTTTTAAAAACCCCGTATCTTTTTTAACCCCCAAAAAAAAATATATTTGCTTTAAAAAAATGACACATAGGGGCCCCTGATAGTTGATTAAATGGTTTAAAAACTGAAAATATTTTTAACAGTCCACTTAATTGGTTTAGACACAAATAAAAATGAAACCTGGGGGGGGTTTAAATTTTGTTTTTTTTTATTTAAACACATTTCATTTTAAAAAAAAGAGAGAGAGAAGATGGGCTGCAAAAACAGGAAACACACAACGCCAAAAAACACACACACAAACAACCCCCCCACAAAAACACACACACACCCACAACCCCACACACACCCCACGACACACACACACCAAAACCCAAAACAATCAAAACAGTTTATCTTGGGCCCCCCTCATCCGGTTTGCTTTTGGGCCCGAGGGGGACTGTGGGGCGGAAAACCCAAAACAGTTGTGCCTGGGGGTTTGATAACCCTTTCTGTGTCAGATACGATTTTTAAACTTTATAGGGCCCGGGATCTCAACCATCCAATTTAATATTATTTAAAAAGAGAGGAGAGAGAGAGAATCGCACGGAGAAGTAATGGGAACCAAAAATTTTGCGGAACCCAAAGCAAAAAGCCAAACCCCCACACGCACCACAAAAATATGGGGGCGCACGTGGGCACAGACCACACTCTCTCTCCCACCTCTCCATTTTGTCTCCCCCCCCTCCCACCCCCCCACAAAAACAACACACACACACCTACAACACAAAACACACACACCAAAACAAAAACACAAAACATATATATACAAAACACCTTTTCTCCTCTCTCTTCTCTCTCTCTCTCTCCTTTTCCCTCACACACACACACACAAAACACAACACACACACACAAAACCCCTCCCTCCCCCTCCCTCCCCAAACACTCACATTTTTACCCCCCTCTTCCCCTCCCTTTTCTCCTTTTCTCTCTCTCTCCCCTCTCTTTTTTCTCCTTTACCTTTTCTCCCCCCTCTCTCTCCCCTCCGGCTCACACGGGGCGGGGCTCCCCAAGACCCAAAACAACAAAAACCAACCACAAACACACCCCCACACAACCCCAAAACACCCCACAAAAAACACCCAAAACAAAACACAGACGCTTCATACAAAAATTTTTTTGACTTTTTCAAACCAAACAGTCTTTGGGCAAAGGGGGAACAAATCAAATTGAAGCGCCCCGGAAAAAGAAGAAAAAAACGGAATAAACCGGAAACTGAATGGCTTTAGGGAAATTTTAACAATTAAAGCATTTCGAAAAAAAAGTAATAGAAAATCAAAAAGGGATTTTTGTCTTGAAAAAAAATCAAAAAACAGGTAGAAAAAAAGGAAGGAAAAAGAGAGAGAGAGAGAGGGGGGGGGGGGGAAAAGGGAGAAGGGGAGAAGGGGGGTGAGGAGACAGGGAAGGGGGGGGGAACAGGAATTGAAAGTGTCATGGACAGGGGAGGGAACAGGGAATTGAAAGTGTCATGGACAGGGGAGGGAACAGGGAATTGAAAGTGTCATGGACAGGGGAGGGAACAGGGAATTGAAAGTGTCATGGACAGGGGAGGGAACAGGGAATTGAAAGTGTCATGGACAGGGGAGGGAACAGGGAATTGAAAGTGTCATGGACAGGGGAGGGAACAGGGAATTGAAAGTGTCATGGACAGGGGAGGGAACAGGGAATTGAAAGTGTCATGGACAGGGAGGGAACAGGGAATTGAAAGTGTCATGGACAGGGGAGGGAACAGGGAATTGAAAGTGTCATGGACAGGGGAGGGAACAGGGAATTGAAAGTGTCATGGACAGGGGAGGGAACAGGGAATGAAAGTGTCATGGACAGGGGAGGGAACAGGGAATTGAAAGTGTCATGGACAGGGGAGGGAACAGGGAATTGAAAGTGTCATGGACAGGGGAGGGAACAGGGAATTGAAAGTGTCATGGACAGGGGAGGGAACAGGGAATTGAAAGTGTCATGGACAGGGGAGGGACAGGGAATTGAAAGTGTCATGGACAGGGGAGGGAACAGGGAATTGAAAGTGTCATGGACAGGGGAGGGAACAGGGAATTGAAAGTGTCATGGACAGGGGAGGGAACAGGGAATTGAAAGTGTCATGGACAGGGAGGGAACAGGGAATTGAAAGTGTCATGGACAGGGGAGGGAACAGGGAATTGAAAGTGTCATGGACAGGGGAGGGAACAGGGAATTGAAAGTGTCATGGACAGGGAGGGAACAGGGAATTGAAAGTGTCATGGACAGGGGAGGGAACAGGGAATTGAAAGTGTCATGGACAGGGAGGGAACAGGGAATTGAAAGTGTCATGGACAGGGGAGGGAAGGAATTGAAAGTGTCACTGGACAGGAGGAAAGGGAATTGAAAGTGTCATGACAGGGGAGGGAACAGGGAATTGAAAGTGTCATGGACAGGGGAGGGAAGGGAATTGAAAGTGTTCATGGACAGGGGGAGGAACAGGGAATTGAAAGTGTCATGGACAGGGGAGGGAACAGGGAATTGAAAGTGTCATGGACAGGGAGGGAACAGGGAATGAAAGTGTCATGGACAGGGGAGGGGAACGGGAATTGAAAGTGTCATGGACAGGGGAGGGAACAGGGAATTGAAAGTGTCATGGACAGGGAGGGAACAGGGAATTGAAAGTGTCATGACAGGGAGGGAACAGGGAATTGAAAGTGGGGGGCAGGAAGGCTGAAAAGGTGTAGAAGGAAACCCCATTCTGTAAGATTGACCGATATCGATGGCTCCTTTTTTTTCTTCCCAACAAACACAAGACCAGAACGAAAGAGGAGAGTGGGAGTTTTGGTTAGAATAACGCGCCTGCGCCCGCGCCCGCGCCCGTGTGTGTGTGTGTGTGTGTGTGTGTGTGTGTGTGTGTGTGTGGTGTGTTGTGTGTGTCAGAGAGAGAGAGAGAGAGAGAAAGAGAGGAGAGAGAGAGGCTTTGGTGAATAAATGTTAATATAGCGAGCGACATAGAGAGAGAGGGAGAGAGAGACGGGAAGGAAATTGAATGTCGTTATTCGACCAATCAGTATATAAAGGCATTTAAGATGGAAAGGAGAAAAGCGCTGTGGGAGGGAGGGGTGGTGTGTTTGTGTGTGTGGTGGTGGTGAGGGTTGGGGGGGGGGGGGGATTAGATGTTTGGCATTCCATTAGAACATGACTGCACATGCCTTCACCTTTGACAGCGTGTCTTGAAGGGGAAGGGAGTCGGGAAGAGCGGGGGATTGGGAGAAGAGAATGAATTTGATTGGGGGGGGGGGGGGGGGGGGGGGGAGCAGAGAGACAGGAGAGAGGGAGATGGGGGGAGGGGGCGTAGGGAGGGGGGGGGGGGGTGACATAGAAGAACCAAAGCGACGTACAGAATGTGAAGCATTGAATGTGACTGGATTTTGTAAGATTTACGGATATCGATGGCTCTTCTTCTTCTTCTTCTTCTTCTTCTTCTTTCCCTTGACAACCACCTTCATCATTTCGAAGATTCTGTAGACTATAGGGGCTTTGCACGAAGTTGAAGTTGCCTGAGTTAGTGTTTGCTGGGCCGGGGGAGGGGGGGGGGGGGGTGATGGGGAGGGGGGGACCAGGGGAGGGGTGTAGGATCAGATTAGGGATTTGAAGCCCTTCCAGGGTGGGGCTGGGGGCAACCTCAGCAGGAAGGCTGTTCCAGTCGGGTATGGTCCTGGGGAAGAAGGATTTCTGTCTATACAGAGTCCTGCAGCTGGAAAGGTTCCCAACAAACACAAGATCAGAACGAAAAGAGGAGAGTGGGAATTTTTGTTGTTGTTGTTGTTGAGAATAACGCGCGCACGCGCTCACCCGCGCGTGGATGCCCTGTGCGTGTCTGCAGCTCTATGTGAACACGGCGCAGGCTTCCAAGGGTGAGGGCGGGGTGCTCCCAGCTGGTTTGTTCGACAGTCGAGGACAGCACTTCTCTGGGTCCTTCCTTCCCGCACCTTCGGGTGTGTCTTTTTCCTTTCTTCTGGAAGGTGACTGGATTTTTTTGGTAACCTTTGTGTCATTGGTCAGTGTGTTTCTTTGCCCAGTATGTTGACGATATTTTATTTCGTTTATTACTTTACCTGATTATTGATTTATATATATTCATTTATTTATTATTATTATTGGAATGAATACTTATATAGCGCCTATTCTCGGCTAGAGACCAAGCTCTAAGCGCTTTACAAGCCACACTCGTTTACACAACTGGGTATGTGCCGACTGAAGAGCTGCCACTGGGGCTTCATTCAGTCGTTTCCCGTGTCATCCAGTCAATATTATTCAATATTGGTCACTCAGTTTCCTTATTCCTTCATTCTTTCCATTTCTCAGGCAGGGTGCATGCTATGTGCAACGTGTCATCCACACCAACGGCCAAAACTGGCCTTCTCTTCCGAAAGTTGGTAATGGGATTTTACGTGTGTGCAAGATGTTACGCGTGCGTTCAGACACGGAACCTCGGTTTATAGTCTCATTCGAAGGACTGTGTGGGAAATGGAGTCAGAACCAATGTTAACTCCGAGGAAAAAATCCCCCTGCACTGAAACGGCCCGGCAGAGATTCGAACCTGCAACCCCAGCATCACCAAGATTACAAGTCGCGCGCTCTACCAACTGTGCTGATCTCCGGAAGATATCATGCAGAGGATGGTATCACATAGACAGTCGCATGTCCCATGGTAGGTGAAGAGACGATGACCCCCGTGGATGGACGGACTTGCCTTGGAAGCGAAGAGACTCCTGTGTCTTTTGGTTCCAGTCTTTCATGAGGCGGGGGTTTACGTGTTTGGTTGTGGTTTTGCCTTGTCTCCCTGCGGACTAGTCCAGCTCGAGTGGTAGTCTCTACAGGCCCGAGTCGACGGTTACCGCTTAGGCCCACAGCACCATCATATATTCTGTGTTGCACTCCAAGCTGCGCCTGGCTTTTGTCGTCAGATGAGCCATCACCAAAACCTATTCGCCGCACAGTCCGCCTTGACCCGTACTGTGCCTGCGACTCAGAAGCAGATGCAACGTCTGCTTCTGTTTATATTGCAGCAGATACGCATCACCCATCTTTTCTTCTTTTTTTTTCTGTCGTCTGCTAGACTTTCTTTTCTCAGATCCTTGTGCTTTACCAAAGCGTGGGGGGGGGGGGGGGGGGGGGGGGGGGGGGGGGGGGGGGGGGGGGGGGGGGGGGGGGGGGGGGGGGGGGGGGGGGGGGGGGGGGGGGGGGGGGGGGCGGAATAGCTCAGTGGTAGAGAGCCGGACTCGTAATCTGGGGGTTGCGGGTTCGAATCTCTGCCATGCCGTTTCAGAGCAGGGGATTTCACCCCCCCCCCCCACCCCCCCCCCCCCCCTCAGAGTTTACACTGGTTCTGACACCATTTCCCATACAGTCTTCGAATGAGACTTAAACCGAGGTTTCGTGTGTGAACGCACGCACATCTGCACCACACGTAAATCCCATCACCAACTTTTTCGAAGAGAAGGCCAGTTTGGCCGTTGGTAATGGATGACGCGTTATGTTACACATAGCTGCACCTCCCCGAAGTTGGAGTATGGCTGCCTTAATGGTGGGAAAAAGAAAACGGACTCGTACACACAAAACCCACTCCCTTTGTTGGGTAGAGATAATCCTTGCCTGTCTATACAGGTGTGTCCGCAGGAGCATCAGCCTGCGTACGCAAAAAAAAAAAAAAAGAAAAAAAAAAACGTAGGTACACAAATGTCGACAAGCCATGCATCATTCTGCTGTCATTTCCTGACCCCAAATTACAGGATAAAAGTCGCCCCCCCCCCCCCCCTTTTTTTTTTTCATGTTTCAAACGGTGATTGTTGATACTTTGACCTCTGCTAGTAACCTACGAACTCTGACCCTGAGTGCTAAATGTTGAGGGTGAGATGATAGAACCATGTAGTGTGTGCAACAAGTTTTCAGTGCAAGTCAAAGACCCCAGTGGGAACACTGGAACTGGCCCTGGCCAGATTCTTCAATTCACTGTGAACAGATCAGTGAGAGTTGACGTGGGCAGCATGTACATTTGAGTGGCGCTGTACTCAGGCGACGTGGTCAGTCTGGTTGTAGGCAGCAACCTGAATGTCGCAAAATGTTTTTGGCTTATTTTGGTGTGTGTGTGTGTGTGTGTGTCGTACGTGTGTGTGTGTGTGTGTGTGTGTGTTGTGTGTGTGTGTGTGTTGTGTGTTGTGTTGTGTGGTGCGTGTATGTGTGGTGTGTGTGTGTGTTGTGTGTGTGTGTGTTTGGTTTTGTTGTTTAAACATTTTTAATCACAATGACATACAGTGCAGAAGTTTAAAAACTTGCCCTGCGTTGTGTTTCGCAATGCAGCTCTAGTGGGTGTTCTTTCCCTCTCTCTGTCTCCTTGTGTCGTGCATGTCTGTTCTCTCTCTCTCTCTCCTCTCTCTCTCTCTCTCTCTCTCTCATCTCTCTCTCTCTCTCTCTCTCTCTTCACCATTTTCATCAGGGAAGTCTCCTAATCTGTGTGTGTGTGTGTCTCTCTCTGTGTCTTTCTGTCTGTCTCTGTCTGTCTGCCTGTCTCTTCTGTCTCCCTCCCTCCCTCCCTCCCTCTCTCCTCTTCTCTCTCTCTCTCTCTCTCTCTCTCTCTCTTCTCTCTCTCTCGCATGTTCGCACGTACGGACCCTTCCCTATCACACACACACACACACACACACACACACACCACTCTCTCTCTCTCTCTCTCTCTCTCTCTCTCTCTCTCACTCGGTCACGCCCCACCCAGTCCCACCCCAGCCCCACCCCCCCTAACCCCACTCCCCGACAGAACTCTAAACCTCTCAGACGGCAGTCCTTGTCCCCAAGCACCCATACCTATACCAGCAAATGTTTTACATTACATACAACAGCCGCTTCCACCACATCTCAGACGACTGCGCCTTCAACAGCGGGCTTAAAAGCCCGCAAATGGGAAAGCGAAAACTGCCAGTCGGGAGAAGCGTTAATAGCACTTACCTTTACCCGATACATCCCCCCCCCCCCCCCCCCCCCCCCAATAATATCACACACACACACATACACCAACCCCATCCCATCTCTCTCTCTCGGCACTGTGTGTTTGTGTGTGTCTGTCTGTCGTTCTCTCTCTCTGTCTCTGTTTCTCTCTGTCTCTGTCTTTTCTGTCTCTCTCTGACTCTCCCTCTCTCTCTCTCTCCGCCATTTTCGTCAGCGAAGTTTCTGAATCTAACCGTGCGGACAAGCTTTCGTTTTCCTGAGGTGAGTGAATGCCGACGGCAGTGCTTGCCAATCGCATTTCAATTCACGAAATTCGGCCAGTCACGAGGCCCGTGTTTTTTTTTTTGTTTTTTTTTTTTTAAAAACATTTACGTATGAAAGTGGCATAGATGACGACACAGAGAGCAAGTTTAGATTCCATGTTCCCAATCCAGGTTCTGTGCGTGTAAAATCCACCTGGCCTCCTCCGATACAGACACAGACCTTGTCTGTAGCGGGAGGCTAGAGTCAGTGCAGGACGTTTTCCCCGTGCAATATTCAGCCAGTGTTGCACCCGAAATAGTCGCTGGGAGTAGGAAGAGCGGCCAGAATGTATACCCAGATGTCAGCGATGATATACATGTATGTAGACCCTCTCCTCTCCCTCCTCTCCTCTCCTCTCCCCTCCTCTCTCTCCTCTCCCCTTCTGTGTGTGTGTGTGTGTGTGTGTGTGTGTGATTTTTGCCAAGTCATTTTGGTAATGACGGAGAAATTGTTTGCCTGCACTTGTTTTGCCCCACTACTAGATTGTTCAACACACACGCACGCACGCACACACGTGTGCGTTCAACACACACGCACGCACGCACACACGCACGCACGCACGCACACACATGCACGCACGCACTCACGCACACACACGCACACGCAAGCACGCACACACACACACGTACACACACACACACACACACGCGCGCGCGCGCGCGTGCTTCACGGAAAGAGACGGTGGGAAAGGAGAAAGGGGGTGAGGGAGAAAGGAGGAATTGGGGATTTGACAGTCTTATGGACAGGCTGAAATAGTTCGGAAGGAATTCCAGTCTTCAAGATTTTAAAAAGATCGATGGTTCGCTTTCTTTCAACAAATGCATTGCAGATGCGTTTGCGCAAGTTCTCTCAAGTGTGTGTGTGTGCGTGTGCGCGGGTGCGCAGGCGCGCTTGCTTTTTTGTGTGCATGTTTCTATGTGTGTGTGTTTGAGAGAGAGAGAGAGAGAGAGAGAGAGAGAGAGACTTTTGAAAATATAAATATTATGCAGTTTTGTTTTCCCCAGATCTAAGTGAAAAATGCGTATCGGTGTGTGATGGAAAGATAAGAGTTAAAGGTGGAAAGGAAGAGAGATTGGATGTTTGTCATTCCATCGGAATATTCATGCATGTTCATAGCCATTATGACAGCGTGCAAGGGGAATAAGTTGGAGAGAGGCAGAGGATTTGGAGAGGAGAATAGTTGGGGGGGGGGGGGGTGGGGGGGGGGGGGGGGTAGAGAGTGTGGTGGCTGGAGGAGGGGAAGGAAAGGATGGATCGGAGGGCTGGAATTCGGTTAGGGGGGAGGGGGGAAACGAATCTATGGGCGCGCGGGAACCACTGATCCTAAGCTTAGAGCTGGGTTTTTACAGCATTTGTGAACGCTGTGTTATCTTTCAGTATCCCCCATTGCCTCGCAGTAATTGATCTATTTGTTTAAACGCACGTGTGTGTTGTGTGTTTTGTGTGTGTGTGTGTGTGTGTGCTTTTCTCCAATAAAAACAAATGGTTTTGAGGATGACATCGTAGTAAACTGTCCTTTGCTGGGACACGCTAGGTGGAAAGAGGGCATTATGGGTACACGCTTTTCTCTAGGAGTCAATGTGAGACTTGGGGGCAGAATGAACATTTGGGTGTGGCGCTGTACTCGGGCGACGCGGTCTCCCTTCATGGCCTGGCGGGGCGGGGGGGGGGGGGGAGGGGGGGGGGGGAGCATCCGGAATGTCGCGAAACGATGTTATGTTTTTGACTTAAACAAAGCATGTTTTATTGGAATGAAAGTGTAACAGTTACGCAAGACAAGAACAATGAGTCTGAAGGTTATGTATGATCTGTGTGACGGAGAAGTCATGTAGTAGTACAGTCCTTGTGAGTCATCTCTTCCATTCTTTGTGTCGTGTCTGTCTGTCCGTCCGTCTTACTGTCTGTCTGTCCGTCCTTCCGTCTGTCTGTTTCTCTATCTCTCTGTATTTCTCTATTGCACACGCACGCTCGCACACACACACACACACACACACAACACACACACCACACACACACACACACACACACACGCACACACACTCTCTCTCTCTCTCTCTCTCTCTCTCTCTCTCTCTCTCTCACACACACACACACACACACACACACGCGCGCGCGCATACACACACACACACACACACACACACACACCACACACACACACACACACACACACCCGCCGGACAGAACTCTGAATCACTCTTGACAAGTAGTTCCGTTTCCCTAGCACACATACATAGCAGTGTGTACATGACATACTGCACACCTCTTCTGCCTCATCCCGCGCGACTGAGCACTGAGCAGTCTGTGTCTAAAACCCGGGAAAGGGGAAAGAAATTTATTAGAGCCAGGTACCGAAAACGATACCCTATCCCGACCCGCCTGCACACACACACCACGCCGCACGCCGCACGCACGCACGACGCACGCACGCACGCACACACACACACACCACACCACACACACCACACACACACATACACGCACACACCACACACACACACGCACACCACACATCTTACACACACAAAACACACACACAACACACACACCCCACTCTCGTCTATATCACGATTGTGGAAGGACGTTAAATGAATGCACCACACACACCACACACCACACACACCACACCACTAACACACACACACACACACTACACACCACACACAAACTCAACACACACAAACGCGCGCGCGCGCGCGCACTGCACGCAATGCAGCACCCCAACACACCGGGACCACCCACACCACACCAACCACACCACACCACACCACTACACAGAGACACACTCTCTTCTCTCTGTTCTCTTGTTTGCTCTCTCTCTGTCTTTCCCTCCCTCTCTCTTCCCCCTCTCTCTCTCTCTTTCTCTCTCTCCCCCTCTCCTCTCCCTCTCTCTTTTTCCACAGAGGATTCTTGGAGTTGATTTCAGGACAAGCTTTTGTTGTGTGTTGTTTTTTTCCCGCTGTCGCCGTGATGGACAGGATCAGTTCCCTTCAATTCCTCTTGTTGCCAGCCACCAGGCCACTGCGGTGGTTGGTGGTTGTGGCGGGGGGGGGGGGGGGGGGGGGGGGGGGGGTTTCAGGGCTCACACTCGGCAAAGTCGTTCAGAAGTTATGTTTTGTTTTCTAAAGGAGGGGAAAGAGGCGGGGTGGGGGTTCAGCCTAAACCCGTTTGAGTTCAAACATGCAAGAAGCTTCAGACAGGATAGGTGGTGGTGGTGTTGTGGGCTGGGAACATGCAAGCGCATTTATGTTTTACCAAGGGTTTGGGATTGAAGGACGAAGATGTTGTTTGGGTGAGAGGAATGTTGGGGGGGGGGGGGGGGTGGGGGGGGATTTGTTCAAGTGGGTCCAGGGTTTGAAAGGTGTTTACTAGTATTGTTGACCTTCGATTTCGAGATGACCATGATGCAATCTCAGTGGAAGATCGCCACGCCGCGGCGCCTTTTAAAAACAGTTAAGGTAACAAACTGCGTCCGACCCAATATTTACTGTAATTGTTTTTGAAATTGTTAAGAGCTTACTGTCATCTGTCCGGGGGACCTACAAGCATCACAAGCCCATGACTGTTTTGTGCTGGGCAGAATTACAACTTTTTGAAGGAGACAGTGATTCGGATGTCAGTTCTCATTTTGCTTTTAATGGAGGAAAAAAAAAAAAAAAAAATTGTCCACGAAAGAAAAACGATTGATGTTTGGGAAAGATTAGTTATTATCGCCGTTTCCCCGCGGAAAAACGGTTACAAGATTTCCTTAACATTGCCATCAAGGGATGGTCCTGCGAGAAGACAGATTGATATTGTTGTTGAGGATGGGTGAGATATGTCATTGTTGTGGAGGATGAGATAGACATGTCATTGTTGTTGGAAGAATGAGATGATCATTGTTGTGGAGGATGAGATGAGTATGATCATTGTTGTTGAGGATGAGATGAGATATGATCTTGTTGTGGAGGATGAGATGAGATATGATCATTTTTGTGAGGATGGATGAGAATGATTTGTGTGGAGGATGAGAGAGATATGATCTTGTTGTTGAGGATGAGATGAGATATGATCTTTGGGTGTTGAGGATGAGATGAGACATGATCATTGTTGTGGAGGATGAGATGAGATATGTTTATTGTTGTTGAGGATGAGATGAGATATGATCATGTTGTTGAGGATGAGATGAGATATGATCTTTGTTGTTGAGGATGAGATGAGATAGGATCATTGTTGTGGAGGATGAGATGAGATATGATCATTGTTGTTGAGGATGAGATGAGTTATAGGATCATTGTTGTGGAGGATGAGATGGATAGGATCATTGTTTGGGGATGAGATGAGATGGTCATTGTGTGGAGGAGGATCATTGTTGTGGAGGTGAGATGAGATGGATCATTGTTGTTGGGTGAGTGAGTAGGATCTTTGTTGTGGGGATGAGATGAGATGGATCATTGTTGTGGAGGATGAGATGAGACAGGATCATTGTTGTGGAGGATGAGATGAGATAGGATCATTGTTGTGGAGGATGAGATGAGACAGATCATTGTTGTGGGGATGAGATGAGATATGATCATTGTTGTGGGGGGATGATAACCGTTTCCGAGACAAACCGGTGGTTATGGGGGTTGGGGAAATAGTCTGCTTCAAAAGCTTAAAACATTTGTTTCCAAAGCGCACAATTATTTTTTTTTTCATTTATTTTCAGGACGAACACAGTACTGTCTGTAAAGAACGCAGTGACGAGGGGGGGAAAAAATTGATTATTACTATCCTTTTCAAGTTCTGTGTCATTATTTTATCGGGCAAACATGGAAAACCGTTGATAGGGGTTAATGGAGGGGGTTTTGTAGTGTTTTTCCCCATAGGACAAAGGCGTTTTAAGTTTTGCACTGCGTTTTACCGTCAGCGCATTCGTTTTCGCGCGTATCGTGTACACGCGCTTTCTTCCCGACGTGCTTTTACCCCTTCCCCCCCCGGGCGTGTAGGTTTGACTGCACCGAGCTAGATACAATCTTGATTCAGGTTCCGTTCGTTGACCCGCCTGTTGGCAAACGAACGTGACTTTTTGCATGAAACGCCCCAAAAACAACACTTTAAAGGGAAAAAAAGGAAGACATGAACTTTTTTTTTTCTTTTTTTTTTTTTTTTTTTTTTTTTTTTCTTTTTTTTTTTTTTTTTACTGAAACGACCCCAGCAGCACGTTCACAGAAAGAAAGAAAATGACTTTTACATGAAGGAAGACATGACTTTTACAAGAAAGAAAGACATGATTTTTACATGAACGAAGAATGACTTCTTACATAAAACGACCCCAGCTGCACGCGAAGGAAGGACATGACTTTTTATTTTTATTTTTTATTTTTTTAAAACATGAAACGATCCTAACCGTTGACAGAAAAGGAAGAGATGACTTTCGACATGAAATATTTAGCAAACACGTGCACAGAAACGGAAGACGCAGGTTGTGTAGGCCCAAAAGGCTGGGGGGGGGGGGGGGGGGGGGGGGGGGGGGCGGGAAGGGCGTGTTGTAGGCGGAACATCCGTGAGGCGGTTACCCCCCCCCCCCCCCTCCTCCCCCACCATATGTCAGTTTACTGGGTCAGAAGCGTTGCCGAAACAGTGGCTTATTTTAAAAGGATATAGTAGGTGGATTTTTGTTTTTGAGGGGAGGGGAGGGGGGGGGGGGGGGGTTGGTGTGTGTGTGTATGGCCCCCATGTTCCTTTCTTCGCCGGGCCATAAACACAACGCTTATAGTACGTACACACACACAAACCCCGTCCCCTCCCGAGGGTGGATTTCACAGTCTTCGTTTACCACAGAACGCTAAGTTTGTGGAGGGTGGAGGGATCGTATTGGAACGTAGTAAGAAGGATTTTTTTTTTCCTCGAGCCTTGCTTGAGACATAATCAATATGTGTGTATCCAAGGACTTCTTGCATTGTTCCAATGGAAAGAAGCCATATCGGAGCAGGTTATTAATATTTTATATATCAAACTAATAAAATCAAGGATAAGTACGAGCACCGTTCCAGAACTTACAGAGCAGTTGGTGTTGCAATGACTGCAAGAAATATTCAATTATAAACAAAGCTTGCTCTTATGTCTTAGATTGAAGAATAGGGGGGTACGCATTCATATCTGCAGTGGTAGATGATTCTGCCTAACAACAGTGTGTGCTTGAGTGGGTGAAGGGGGGAAAATAAAATAAATGCTTCTTAAAATGAGCCTTCAGCAAGCTTATATTTTCCAAGGGGGAGACATCCTCCCATAGGGAAGGAAAAATCACTAACATATAACTCCCGGTCATATACCGATATTTCGAAACTTGGTTGTTTCTCCTCAGTGACGCGGAAAGTAGTAATTTGACTCCTCTGCCTTTTCAGTTTTAAGAAGAATGCAATCCCAGAAAAGGCTGGTGTGCAATACCGTGTATGTTTGTTTAGTTTTCAAAAAACCAACCCAAAAGGGGCCATTAAGAAGCAAAGAAAATCATGAAAGAGCAAAACAAGCTACATTTTCTTGTGAAAAGTAGAAATATAAAAAAGATATCCTCTTAAGACACAAGTGCTGAGGCCAGTTTTGGAAAGAATCCGCAAGGGACTAAAAAACAACAAACTAATAAATTCCAAGGATAAGTACGCACCGTTCCAGCAACTTACAGAGCAGTTGGTGTTGCCAATGACTGCAGAAATATTGAATTATAAACAAAGCTTGCTCTTGTGTCTTTAGATTGATTAGATATATATATTTTTATATTATATATATATATATTGTTAAGGACAGATAGATAAATAGATAGATATTTCCCTTTTTTTTTTACATGTAGATTTTCGGACCTAATCGCCATATTTTGAAAAAAAAATTTAAAATCCCGTTGATTGGTGCGTAATTCACGTGTTGTCTCCCCTCCGTTTTGGTTTTCACGCACGAAGTCGGTTATATATGGTTTTCATACTGATCAATTGGTCACTCTCCAACACGTCATAGTCCCGTGACTGGGTTATCCATTGCGCAGAGTGCCCGTCAGTTGAACACGCGGACAAAAAACAACAACAACAACAAAGGGGGGGGGGGGGGGGGGGGGGTGAACAGCATGAGGTAAGGGCACACGGAGAACATGTGTGGAGTCCACCACAAGAGCCTCAAGTGACGGACGGTTTTTTCTCACCGCCAATCACTCAACGTCCCTTAAAAGTGGAGGTGAGTATGTATGTTGAGATACGTCAAATCGTCCGTTGAGCTAAGCTAGCTGTTGCTGGTGGGTGCGATGTGGGGGCTTATGTTTTGATCTACGTGAAGTCGACTGGGACACTGACAGACACGACATCAGATACGGATACACACACACACACAACACACACACACACCACACACACACGTCATTCGTTGGTACACGGACTGGGCAACGCATGTATCAGATACGGATACACAACACACACACGCGCGTCATTATACGGCGTGGTGCGCGCGATACAACGTAATGTCTTTCACGTTTGCTTGTCTCGGAGGGCAATTGCGTCGTTCGCCTTGCTAGTGTGTGCGTGCGTGTGTGTGTGTTCAGTGCGGAGCTTCGAGAAAGGACTAGTCCATGTGTTGTTCGTTTGTTCCTCATCTGATCGACCTCGTAGACGCTTCCGACAGAATGCTGTTACCCCTGACTATGGAGAGAGCGAGTGCTTTGGTTTAGTGTGTTTCTGCCTGTGTGTGTGTTGGAGACAGATGAACCCCATTGTGAATGGGGCGTGGAAACTAGGGTATCAGGTGAACCCCATCTAAAGGAATGTGCCTGGGAGGGTGGGGCGACTGGCGTGACTGCGTACGATTAGGATTAGGAGTGCCAGGTAAAACTACAGTGATGATGATAGTGGTGATCAGTGTGTGTTTGTACGTGTGTGTGGTGTGTGTGTGTGTGTGTGTGTGTGTGTGTGTGTGGTGTGTGTGTGTGTGGCGCCGCGCGCGCGCGTTGTGTGCGTGTGTGTTCTGTGCTGTGCGCGCGCGCTGTCTAAAAGAAGCATCGTAAGAAATACGTTATTCAAGATGGATTGTGTGTCATTAAAGGCAGTGGGGTTTTTATCGCTGCTCTCTCTCTCTCTCCCCTCTCTCTCTCTCTCTCTCTCTTGCTGAAGAAATCATTAGATGTGTGGTGGTTTCTAGAGATTGTAAGGGGGCGAGGATGGTGGGGAGACCGTGTGGAGGGGGGGGGGGGGGGGGGGTGCGCCGTTGACCTATGTATGGAAGAGGAGGAGATCGTTGTAGGACATGTTTTTTAAAAAAAACCACTGCTCGTTTCTCATGTGATGGAAAGCCTGTTTGCTGATCGTGGGTGACCGCAAAGTCCCTGACCTCTGATGACCTTTCTGGGCCCTGATGATGTGACAGACAGCGCCTGGTACCTTCCAGAGAGAAGGGGTGGGAGGGGGAAAGACATGTCAAGTATTGATCACCACTGCTGTGTGACGGGCTTCGCGAAGGGGTGGAGGGGAAAGGGACTGTCAACGTATGTCACACTGCTGTGTGACGGGCTTCAACGAAGGGGGTGGGGAGGGGGAAAAACATGTCACGTATTGATCCCCTTGCTGTGTGACGGCTTCGACGAAGGGGTGGGAGGGGGAAAGAATTTTAAGTATTGATCACCACCCGTGTTGACGGGCTTAGACGAGGGGGGGTTGGGAGGGGGAAAGACATGTCACGTATTGATCACCACTGCTGGGGTGAGGGCTTCAGACGAAGGGGGGTGGGGGGGGAAAGCATGTCACGTATTGATCACCACTGCTGTGTGACGGGCTTCGACGAAGGGGTGGGAGGGGGAAAGCATGTCAACGTATTGATCACCACTGGTGTGTGACGGGCTTCGACGAAGGGGTGGGAGGGGGAAAGACATGTCAAAGTATGAACCATGGTGTTGTTTACGGGCTTCCATACCCTCTGAACGGGCTGTGGAAACCATGCTGCTGCGTGCTGTTCCCGAAAGAACGAAGGGATTGGGAAGAAAAAACCGTCACGCTTTCTTTTTCCTCTTTTTTCTTTTCTTTTTGTTGTTGTTGTTGTTGTTGTGTCTTTTTTTTAAGTGAAGTCCTTTCTTGTTATGTTTCCCTTTTAAATTTGGGCCCCTGTGTGTGCGTGCGTGCGTTGCGTGGGTGTGTGTGGTGTGTGTGGTGTGTGTGGTGTGTGTGTGTGTGTGTGTGGGTTGTAAGCATGTGTGTGTGTGTGTGTGGTGGTGTGTGTGTTTTAACCCGCAAAAGATTTTTCACAAGAGACGGACGGTGTGATGTCAGCCCCATGCACATTGTTTGTCAGAAAGGGAAGGGGGGGGGGGGGGGGGGGGGGGGAGGAGGCAAAGGGGAGACACTGGGTCCTCTGATGGCGTGATGGTCGCCTGGAGGAAGGAGTGAGAACACTGCGCGCTCCAATGTGCCGAATCGGCGGTGGTTGCATTCTTTCGCAAAATGATTGAAATTGGTTGTGGACGTTTTAGGCGACAGTCACAGAGTCTTTGTTTGGTTTGTTTGTTTTTTCTGTTCGCAGAGAAAATGAAGGTTTCAGATTGGTGGAAGATGCGTTAATGGTAGGGGAAGAGGTGGGAAAATCAGATTTTTCTATGTTGAAATGGGGTGCCTGGTGACTGAAGAATGGAGAGGGGGGGGGGGGGGGGGGGGGGGGGGAATGTGGTCCGAAATTGGGGAAAATGGTTGCCATTTTCATTTTTTCCTTTCTTCATGTGGACAACAGATCTCCTTATGATCCCGCGGCTTGCCTTTCTGTGTCTCTTCATGGGCAAAAGATCTCCCTATGATCCAGCGGCTTGCCCTTTCTGTGTTTATAACTGTGGACAACAGATCTCTCATGATCCAGTTTGGGTTGCTTTCTGTGTTCTTTCATGTGGACAACAAATCTCCTTGATCCAGTGGCTTGCCTTTCTGTGTCTTTCATGGGACAAAGATCTCCCTATGATCCAGCGGGGGTTGCCTTCTGTGTTTCATAACTGTGGACAAAGATCTCTCTATGATCCAGTGGCTTCCTTTCTGGTCTCCATGTGGGCAACAGATCTCCTTGATCCAGTGGCTGCCTTTTGGTCTCTTCATGTGGACACAGATCTCTCTTGTCCAGTGGCTTGCCTTTCTCGGTCTGTAACAGGGAAACCAAACTTCTCACCGCCCAAAGAAACAAACGTGGGCAGGACTTTAACTTTAAACCTTAACGTAATGCAACCAGTTACAACAGAAATCAAACACAGTTAATGAGTGATAAAACTAGCAAATTATTTCTAAGTTGGCAAGTGATCGATACCATCTTGGACCGTTTTGGGGCGGGGGGAAAAATGACAAATTTTAACAAACTAACAAAACGGAAGGGCTGGCTGACTCAAAGACTTGATGTACTAACTGAGTAGTAACTCACTAATTCACTCACTCAGTCACATTAGCTGACCGACAGACTTACCGAGAGACTAGCTATAAACTAATTTGCTGACCAGCTTGCGTGGAGCAGATTGCCAACAGAAAGAAGCTTTTAATCCGACGCTAAGCTGTGGACACTTTGTTCTTCGTTCGGTCTGTTATCATACAATCCCACAGGGGTTCGTGAATCCACGAATGTCGCATTAACTTTCTCGCGGTTAGTATGTGTATGTGTATGTGTGTGTGTGTGTGTGTGCGCGCGCGCGCGAGGATAAACAATATACACAATTGACACAATAACACACAGAAAGAGGAGAGAGAGAGAGAGAATGATTCTGTTTTCTTTTCTTTTTTTTAACAACGGTTAAAAGTATTGGCTCAGTTGGACCATTTTTCCATATTTTCTGCTAAGCGAGTACTAAATCATACAGTGTATGCATCAAGATATGATGATATAAACCAAGCAAAACAAACAATCACCACACCACCACCACCACCACCACCAGAAGCAAGTACTGACATCAACAGCGGAATAAGCAAAATGAAAGCAAAGCAAGTTATAGTACAACGACTACAAATTCACAAGCATTGTAATGATGTAGCCAATCTTATATTATGGCGTTTGTGGTTTAGAAGGAAAAGGTAATGAACTTTAAGCAACAACAGCAACGACAAAGTTTTGCATTGTACATACGTAATGTTCAATGCAGAAAAATGAAATGAGGGTGAAAAAAAAAAAAAAAAAAACGATGAAATAGAAGCGTTATCAGCTTGTCTGTCTCTCTCTGTGTCTGTCTGTCTCTCTCTCTCTTTCTCTCTCTCTCTCTCTCTCTCTCTCTCTCTCTCTCTCTCTCTCTCTCTCTCTCTCTTCCCACACATTTTCTGAAAGATTATTCAGATGTGTTAGTCCAATTATGGATTTGGTTGCGTCTCTTTATATTCGATTGAGAGAGAGAGAGAGAGAGAGGAGAGAGAGAGAGAGCAAGTACGGATCTCTTTGGTATTCAAGAGAGAGAGAGAGAACACAAGCATGGCGTGTATCTGTCAGAAGGGGGTGCAGTAGTGTGGGGGGACCTTGGAGTGATGACGTTGCCTCTCTGTGTATCCCCCCGCCCTCTCGTTGCCCAAGGGCCACCACACACAAATTGAGTTGGGTCGGTTCATCAGCGCTAAGCGCGGCGGGCTGTTGTCGAGCCTCCTCATGACCGTTGATGCTTTGTTCTTCACCAACTTGTCCTGGTAGTGGCGCTTCCCCAGACGCCCCCCCCCCCCCCCACAGCCGTGACTGGGAGCTTGTGTTCAAGTTGAAGGGGGGGGGGGGGGGGGTTTAGTTTGGTTTCAGACTTCGGATCCGTGTGTGTGTGTGGTGTGTGCCGCGCGCGCGCGACGCGTTTGTGGGTGTGTGTGTGTACGAGCGTGTGAGTGTGTGTGTGTGTAAGGGTCGGAGAGGAGAGCGATGTTATGACTCGGTCGGGGTCTTGAAAAGGATTAAAACAAAATTAATGGTGTGTTGGAAACTTTATTTGAAACCCTCTATTCTTTTCGCTGTGTAGGCTTACTTTTATCTGTACGAATACAAAGCTGCTGGAATCTTCAAAGTCGTACCACATACATACACCCAGTTGTGGTGGGCGAAGGGCCCGCTGATACACTTGCCCCAGTTTTTACCAGTTACCCCCCCCCCCCCCCTACACACAAACACACACACACCCTCTTACTGGGGTGAATCCCCGCCTGATTGGCTTACAGTGTCCCCCCCCCCCCCCCCCCCCCCCCTCCTTTCCCCTCACAGCTGTGGGCACTTTTCCGTTTCAGCTGCTAATGATTGATTGATAGTGGGACGCGGTATAGCGGGTATTTTATTTGCTTTGGCGGCAGTTAGTGACAGAGTGAGTGTACCAGTGATAGAGTGCTAGGTTTTGCAACGAGTTAGTGGTCCCATATCATCAAGTGGTAGCTTTAGCGTAGTTGTTGTGAGTTTTGTTCTCTTTAGGGGGTTTTTTTTTCCGTGTGTGTGTGTGTGTGTTGTGTGTGTGTACGCGGTGTCATCACGCTGTCTGCGCGACGCGAGCGTGTTGTTTGTAGTTTTATTTGAAATGGGATGAAGTAGGAGCTGCTCAATCGAAAGGTTTCTTTTTTTGTTTTTTGTTTGTTTTCTTTTGTTGTCCTTTCTGTCTTCTTATCTTCTTTCTTTTTTATGGGGGGGGGGGGGGGGGGGGTTCTCTCTCTCTCTTCTGTGGACGTTCGTTGGGGAAAAGGGGGAGAGGGGTTGGGGGAGTGGGGGGGGGGGGGGCCGGGGCGGGGAGGTGGAAGGGTATAAAACCGGTGACTTCCAACCCAACCCAAGCTTTGAAGAGAACGTCGGCGGGTTTCATGATCTGTTGGGTTTCCTGTTCTGGCCCTTCTTTCAGGCCGGGGTGGTGCGAAACTTCGGCGGCCCTGTAAAGCCTTGATGTTACTCATCCGGCGTCGTTGGTAGGTGCCCTGACCCCCCCCCCCCCCCTCCCTCCCCATCTGTCCGCCATCTACACACCCCAACCCCACCCACCCAGCC
Source organism: Conus ventricosus (assembly GCA_018398815.1). Lineage (NCBI taxonomy): Eukaryota > Metazoa > Mollusca > Gastropoda > Neogastropoda > Conidae > Conus > Conus ventricosus. The sequence goes on from JAFLJL010015540.1 coordinate 44,556, forward strand.
CGCCGCTCCTTTTCGTTTTGCCCTCACACCTAACGCACCATCACCTTTTAATGAAGACAGTCGGCTGGCGAGGTGTTTCGCCCCCTACGTGTAGGTCCGTTCGCTTGCAAGGGGTCCCACCCTAAGGACTGTTACCCCCTTCCGCGAACCCTATCTTTGGTCCCGCACGGAACGGCCAGGTCCGACGGAAGGAGAGGAGAGGGTTTTACGGCACTGCTGGCTTCATAAGGGCATCATGAGTCGTTTTTGTCTGAGTTCCTGTTAGGATAAAACAGGAATCGGTAGTGAAAGAAACGACAGCGAGAGCGTGAAATACCGTTTCGGCGTATGTAGGTTATGCATATATCGAGGGTTCATACACACACACACACCGGCGCAGCGCGCGCACACACACACACACACATACACACCACACACACCACACACGCACACGGCTCACAAACACTTGCACACACACAGTACTACAAAACCACACACACACACAACACACATACACCACGCACGCACGCACGCACACGCACGCGCACACACTCACACACACACACACACACACACATACACACACACACACAACACACACACACACACCCACACACACGTTGTTAAACATCAGATGCAGAGTCGAATAAAAAAAATGTCAACGAACTTTTGACGACATCAAGCCGTGAGGCAGTAAAAACAGCTGTACCGGTGATTTCCCACTTTTTTTTTTTTAAAAGCTTTTGATTCCAGCGTTTTGTTGTGTTTGTAACGCGACGTGGAGCAGTTTGTGTTCAGATCCCAACGTTTTGTGCAAAAGACAAAAGGCGCATTGCAACAGTGTTAGAAGCAACATCTGTTCTGAGTTACGATGATGAATCTGTTAAATGACTTACTCATGGTTTTCATAGTGATCCCATGTCCGCCGCCATATACCCCCCCCCCCCCCCCCCCTCCCCCCCCCCCCCCCCCTCCCTCCTCCTCCGAAAAGTAAGAAAAGAGTAATGATGAAGTAGTAACAACTTCTAGTGGTGATCAGGGGTTATGACGGTGAAAATAGGAATTCCGGCCTTTTTCTTTTCTCCTCTTCCTCTCCTGCTCCTCCTCCACCTCCTCGCTCTCATCTTTCTTCTCCTCAGCCTCTCTTTCTTCTTTTGTACGTAATGAACAGACCGGTTTCAGCCAAAGTCGTGCTTTTGAAGCCCGGTTGAATCGCCATAGGAGGATTATATGTATTGGTTAGAACTAGAAGAACCGTAGGCGCCGCGGTTTAAAGTGAACTTGAAGATTGAGGGCGGCTGCTGGCGAGGGGGGGGGGGGTGGGGGGGGGGGGGGGGGGGGTTTTCTTGTCAGGGAGTGCAATATCGTGAAAATGGGCGATGAAGAGCTGCGTGCGTGGTCTCCCCGATACTGGTGGACTGTCACATTTTTTTTTTTTTTTTTTTGTTTTTTTTTTTTTTTTTTACATAAACAACACGCAACGCGCACGCGCGCGCGCGCGCAAACAATCACCACACACACACCACACACCACATATATATATATTAATATAATATATATATGTAGTATATATATTATATTTATATATTTACTATATGTGACGGGTCTCCGACGTTCCCTACGTTTATTAAAATATGATTTTCATATTCAGGGATGCAGGGGGTTATAGACAAGAAGTAATTTACGCATTTTCACAACCAAATGCGCTTCGCATAGGCACACGCACTTCTGTAACCTCACCATCGCAGGCCCGCACAAAGGTGACGGGTAAACAAATAACATTTTATTATAGAAAATTAAATCAACTTTTATTCAATCTGTCTCCGAAGCCCACACCCGTCACTACACAACACAACTTTCTTATCATGAACAATGTAACAGCATACTAGACATTTTCTAAATCGCATACCCTGTTCTTCAGTTATTTTCTTAGCCAGGAAAGACAATGTTCCACTATTCTGTTTGCACACTTAAACCTTTAAGAGGCAAATAAACGTCATACTTGCCAGCATTCCTTGGTTGATCGTCAGTTTCTAACATACATCTGTACGACCAAGCAGAGCTGAAGCTGCCCACTTGTTGTGTCTCCGATTGGCCAACATCCCAGTTGGGGGACACTGGCAACGTTAGCTTTGGAGTCGCATCCCTCACCACCGAGTTCTCCAGACTCCACCGTACTTCGCCCTCTCCACGGAAAGGGCTCTGCCGGCTCTCCTCACAGGTCTTCTCTGCTGCAAACACCCCCACCGTTGTCTGGCAGCTCCCGTCTAGGGCGCCAACAGGATCTGACACGTCTTGACTGTATCGACCGTCCCACACGGGAGACAATTCTTCTCGCGTCGGCTCGAGGCTGCAGCAACCTCCACTGTCTACGTCCCCACCCAGGAGACAACGGGCGACAGTAACCTTCTGCTTCACGCTGTATTTTTTGAGACTCAGCAAGACGGGCGAGTTCATTTCCCTTTAAGTGAGGTCACCCACTCCTGGTTTTCCAAGGCAGCTTATATTCATTTCAAACAAGAGAGAACCCGAGTTTAATGGCTAACCAATGGAATCGCGGGCCACACACCACATCACACGATTTGTTACCAATAAATCCCCAAGTTATTTTATTCCACCTATGGAATCAATAGTCACCTACACCCATACACACACACCACAGCTGCTAGCGCCATCAAAGACTTGGGTACCCAGTGGTTAATGCAATAACCTCCTTTCAAACTCATGTTCGTTTACCCAAGACCTACCCATTGTACTAACAGCCTGGACTTCTCTACCAGCCAGGACTGGGGCTTCAACGTAGTTACTACCTCTATAGACAACAAGGCGCCAAAACCCATCAATAGGCCGAAGCCTTCCAGTCATTCCCAGAACAAGGGGATGACCGAATGGTCGCTGTTACTCTGCCTGCAGGGCTGACGGTCACCTACCCCGTGACGGTCACCTGACCACGATCGACCTTCCCTTCAGGCCCAGGAGAGAGCCCAGTGAATAGCCAGTGCTCAAAGTGGGACAATCTTCTCTACCCAGGACCGGAGGGTCAGCATGTTCTTGTTACTATCCCTCGGACCTGCGAACCCACTTCCCAGTAACTCTCCCTCCTTCAGTATACGATCGGGGTAATTCCCCTCTGGTGATGCCTGAATTCGACACTTTGAATAACCCAAGGGAAGGAATTGCTCCTCTACAACAGCAAACTACCTTTAAATATGCCTAAATGCCTCGAGAACATTCGGGGGGGGGGCCGGGGGGGGAATCATGACATATATTTATTATAGGTGAGTGTGTGTGTGTGTGTGTGTGTCGGTGTGTGTAAATTGTTTGTTGAACACACGCTGCTTTATTGGGCACGAAAGTGGCTTTTTTGTTTGTTTTTTTACTTTGTTGTTTTCTTCTGTGGAAATCAATGTGTGGTGGTGTATAGGGATTCTATTTTTGGAAAAAAAAACAAAAAAACAAACTCTTGCCAAACTTCCCTTGTCCGCAGCTGTAGAATACTGGACAAATCTCATATTTGCATAGTTCAGTCCGGCCGACATTTCTTAAAAAGCCTGTACCTTCTAACCCCCGCTCCCCCCGCCCCCCTCCCACACCCACCCCCATACACCACACACATTCTCGGCCATACGCAGCTTGGGCACACTTTCCTTTTGTGAAAAACCGATTTGTCTATGATCAGGAGATTATTCAATTACCTTCAAATATCTTAACAGTCTAGATCATTGCCATCTATAAAGGAAGAGACAAAATGAATAGACACCAAATGGACTTGAAACTGAAAACCAGAACTTGTTTTTCGTGTTGTTGGTGGTGGTTTTCTTTTTCTTTTTTTTTCTTCTTCTTTTGTTGTTGTTGTTAATATAGCGTGATCTCTAACGATACAGTTGGGCCACAGTAAACAACAGATGATCCAGAGGTGTGTGTGTGTGCCTCTGTATGTTGTGGCCCTGTGTGTGCGGCGCGGTGCCTTGTGTGTATGGGTGTGTGTGTGTGAATGTGTGTGTGTGTGATGAGTGTGGTGTGTGTGTGTGTGTGCCTCTGTGGTGTGTGTGCGCGCGCGCGCGCGCCATGCCTGTGTGTGTTGGTCGTGTGTATCATGACTGGCTGGTAGGCTGGGTAGTTGTGAAAAAGCCTAATAAAACCAAAGCAGCGTTCATTTCAACTCTCGTGTGCAAGTTCGTGCAGTTTTGAGAGCGCAGCCACCCCCCCCCCCCACCCCCCCCCCCCCCCCCCCCCCCCCCCCCCCCCCCCCCACCCCCCCCCCCCCCCCCCCCCCCCCCCCCCCTCCCCCCCCCCCCCCCCCCCCCCCCCCATCCTTCCGACCCCAAACACAGTAGATATCTTCTGTTTGTAGTTGTAACCATTTCCCAGGCTTTGCACGCGCGAGCGTTTGTTTGTGTCGGTGTTAATAGACAGTCCAGATTGGGTTCCCTTGTGGTCATCAAGCGTAGATTGACGAGGTGCTTCAGCCTCCTGACTAGTGAGTAAGTAGGCTGGCCGGCTAGGTTCGGTTCATGGTTGGGTGGCCGCCCCGCTAGGGTTTGTTGTTTATGGCACCCGTTGTCCTAAGCCGCGTTTGTCGAACTGGACTTCGCGTGAATGTGTGTTTCCCGAACGTCTCTAGTCGCAATTTGCTGAATTTTGTTGTTCTCTTTGTTCTTTCTCTTGTTCTCTGCCTGTTAGAATTGTTCTGTCTGTCTGTCTGCTTCCCTCCCAGACACCCCTCTCTCTCACTCTCTCTCTCTCTCTCTCTCTCGTTTGGTTTTGGTTTTGATTTCTTTAGTTTTTCGTATGTAATTGGGTTTTGCATTTCGTTTTATTGACTTCTGTTTGGTTGTGGCAGTTCCCATGACAAACGGCTGTCGATGTTTATTTCAAAAATAAAATCACGTGATGTCTTTTCTCTATCTTCTGTCGCATGGCCCCCTCCCTACTTACTTCCACCGTTTTCACCTCCCCCCCCCCCACCGCCATCCCGTTTCCGCCTCTCTCTCTCTCTCTGTCCTCTCTCCTCTCTCTTCTCCTCTCTTCTCTCTCTCTCTCCTTTGTTTTGCTTCGAGGATTTCTTTTCCTATTTTGTAAATTGCTTAGATGTTGGGTCGTTTCGTTTCTTCTCATGTTGTGTAAACCTCTTTGCCAATAGTGGCTGAAATTAAAAGCTAAAATGATATATGATTAGTTCCCCTTGTCCTCCTGCCCCGTCCTATCACTCTCCACGGGTTTCTTCATTCCTATCCCCACCCCTTTCCCTCACCCCTCCCCCCCCTCCCCCCGTCTCTCTCTCTCTCTCTCTCTCTCTCTCTCTCTTCCTTGGCCCCCACCCCCCCACCCCCGCCGTACCCACACGCTCTCTCTCTCTCTCTGTGAAGTCTCCGTAGCAAGAAGGCCCTCCCATCCGCTCTCCCTCCCTCCCTCCCTCCACCCCCCCTCCCCAGCACAGAAAAAAAAGAGAAAAGATAAAGAAGAATCTGCCAAGGAAACATACACATCCACCAACCCCCACTCCTTTGTTGCTATCTGAGTAATCACTGTGACCACAGTCACACTGCCCGGCGACCAGCTGTCCGCAGAGCCATTATAGTGTTGTTGTGAACAGTCAGTTTTTCTCAGGGTTGTGTGTTGTGTGATGTGTGGGGGGGGGGGGGGGGGGGGGGGGAAGGTTGGGGGGGGGGGGGGGGGGGGGCGGGGGAGGGGGGGGGGGGGGGAGAAGATGAGACGCCAGCGACCGTGAAGGACGGTGTTGTGGTGAGAGGGCGACAGTGGGGCACTGAATGTGTACTGCTATCGGACGTCGCATCGGCCAGCGGATGTCGCTATGTCATTGAGGTCATTCATAAAGGAGTGTGTGGACCTGGTGTGCAGTGCCTCCCAAGTAGCTCCCTTATCTTTCTGTCTTGGCGTTGACACGTGTGTGTGTGTGTGTGCTGTGTGTGGTATGCGCGCGCGCAGCTGCGCGCGCGCGCGAGGTGTGTGTGTCCGCCCCCTCCCGGCCCACAACAAGGTGGGAGAAAGGGTGGTTAAACGACAAGGATGGTGGTGGTGGTGGTGGTGGGGGGGGGGGGGGGGGGGGGGTTTACGGAAAAGAGGAGGAGGGTGGGGGGGTATACAATACCAAGAGATAATGTCAGGGATGAAACTTCCGCGTTTCGCCGTCTCCGCCGTTATTTTTCCGCATCTCCGCCGAATGAAAAGTCTCAGCGAAAAGAAAATTATTCGAAGGAATGATGCCTCAGAAAGAAACGAGCTCAAACTTGTACTGCACAGCGAAGTTCTTCTCTGTCGGTAATGTTCTCAAAACGGCGTAGCGCGTCCGTAAGTTCTCTTCTGTTTCTTCCAGTATCATTTCTAATCATGGGTGCGATTCACAGTGGGACTTTGCTCCTAGGAGTGCAAACCCAAACGAAAAAAAGAAAGAAAGATGTATGTGAACCCACTAGACGACGGTAGTGGCAGTCAGAGAAGGACGTGTGTGACCGAAGACAGAAGTCGCGGATCGTAATTAAGGAAACATGACAACAAAAAGACGGGAAATTTGAAGTGTTTGCGAGGCCTTGCCAAAAAAAAGTGTTACTTGGTAGTCGTTGGCTTTGTTGGCAAATCAGAGATTCACTTCGTGCATCCCAGTGTGTCACCAACAGAATAGTGTGTGTGTTCCAACACCATCGACAGGAGGTTTTTGATATTGGGTATGCAACAATCTACGTTTAATTTCCAAAGATAGTTTGACTCCTACTCTAAGTACTTACTCTCGGGAGAGTCTTTCAAAGCAAGGAAAAAACGGTTCAAAGTACGAAAGAATATAAAAGAAACAAATGACATCAAAATAAACTGTTGTCACAACAGTTATTGTGTAAACACTTTCCCCCTGGCATACATGCTACGTTTTGCGAATTTTGTTAGGTGTCTGCTAACAGCCCCCCCCCTATGAAATCCTTTTCCACCAGCCCACTCCCCCCACTACCTATATACTTCCGCTTACTTCTCCTCCTCCTCCCAACCCCCACCCACCCCCACAACACACATACCACACCAGACTTTCCCCTCCCCCCACCCCCGTCCCACCTCACACAAACACAAACACCCCCCCCCCCCACACACACACACACACACAATCAACCCCCCCCCCACACACACACACACACTACACCACTTGTCTGAGGGGAGGGGGGGGGGGTATATGATTGTTGTTAATAGGGAAGTTGGGGGGGGGGGGGGTTGTATGTTGTGACATAAGTTTGTTTTTATTGTCATTAGTTTCATTTTGTTCCTTTTTTGTGTTTAGTCCTGAGGAGTGCTAAGGCCCCAAAGCTTCAGTTTTTTTTTTTTAAAGGACTTAAAAGTTAATCATTGTTCATATTGTGTTTTATGAGGCCAGCAGTCGTTTTCTAAATCTGATTTACTTAGTTTGATTTCCCACTTGATTAATTATCTACAGGCCTTAATTTTTTTGTCCTGAAGGCACTGTTTGTCAAATTCTTCTTTTGCTAGAGTTCTGAGAGGATTCAATTCATACTAATTTGTGTCCATGTCTCCAATGCTGACCATAGTTTCTTTCCTCTTCTGTATCAGTATTTCATGGGTGTTTTGAAAGTGTCTATGTGTTCGTATTAGGATCGAGGTTGTTTTTAGAAGCAATAAAAAAATGGTAGTGATTTCTTAAAGATTTTATTTTTATGCCATATTTTAATACAAAATATGCTTCAGCTTAAGGGGGCGTCGCCACCCTGACCCCCGCAGGGCTGTTGCTGTACCCCACACTGGGGGCCCATGGTGAACCCCCAGATCCCCGCAATCTCCTCTTTTTAAAAAAAAAACCTGTTTTTCATCCATGTGAATGTCAGTGGCGCGGACGACGAAAGGGTTTGAGGGTTGGAGGGGGAGGTGTGGGGGGGGGGGGGGGGGGACACCGGGGGACGAGAGCCGAGAGGAGAGAAGAGTAGAGGTAAAGCAGTTTTAATGAAAGTTTTTAAAAGAAAAGAATGGGCTGTGCGTTTTTTGTGTTGTTGTTGTTGTTGTTCGTTTCTCCTTTGTTTTCCGACTCTTGTTGTCGTAGATTGACACGTAATTGAAGAGAAAGCTCTCTCTCACTCTCTCTACTCTCTCTCTCTCTCTTCTCTCTCTCTCTCTCTCTCTCTCTCGTTTTAGCCTTTATAAAGAAAGGCTACGATCAAACCCTCTGTTCTCTTGTTCGTGTGGTGTCTGTGGCTGTCTGTCCCTCTGTCTGTCTGTCCGTCTTTCTGGTTGTCCGTCTCTTCTCTCTCTCTTTCTCTCTCTCCTTCTCTGTACTCTCACACACAAACAAAACACACACACTCTCTCTCTCTCCTCAACGCAACGCACGCACACGCACAACATACACACCACGCACCGCAGCACGACACGCACAACAACACACAGCACGCACGACGTATACACGCGCAACACATACACACACACTCGCACGGCGCACGCACGCACACACACACACACACACACACACCACACACACACACAACACACACGCGCGCGCGTCGCGGCACGCACACACACACACACCACACACAACACACACACGCACACACACAACATACAACACACACACCACACACAAAAACGTTGGTCATATCGCCATTTGACCTTTTGCAAGCTGCCATTCCAGATCTTACCAGCGACAGCAGCGAAAAGGAGGAAGGTGTGTTTCTTTGTCTTGAGAGAGACGGACAGACTACAAAGAGGAAGGGGGGTGGGGGGGGGGGAGACAGGACAGACGGAGAGACAGGACTGGGACAGAGAGAGGGTGGAAGGGAAGGAGAGGGAAAGGAGGACGGGGGAAGAGGGAAGAGTGGGGGCCCGCGAGGACAAAGTGAGAGAAAAAGAGAGACAAAACAGATGACAGAGATGGTGGGGGGGACACATGGACAGACAGGCAGAGACAGAACAGAGACATCGTGTGGAGGAGTGAGAGGACGGGAAAGATGGAATGGGGGGGGGGGGGGGGGGGGGGGGGGGGGGGGGGGCGGGGGGGGGGGGGGGGGGGGGGTGGGTGGGGGGGGGGGGGGGGGGGCGAGGGGGGGGGGGGGGGGGGGGGGGGGGCCGAGACATTGAGCGCAGTGATTGAAGCCCCAACACATCAAGGGTTAATGACGGTTCCCGGACTAAGGGCCCACCGACACACCCATCGCGCCCTGGCATTGTGTACCCGGCCACATGCGGGGTGGGTGGGGGTTGTTTTTTGGGTTTTTTTTTGCGCTGCCCAGGCTGCATCCCGCTGCCACTTGCCGGGTGGCTTGGGGGCCTTGACAAAGATGCCTTTGTGCTGCTGTGTGGTTTCTTGTTTCTTTCTTTCTCTCTTTCTTTTGTTTTTCTTTCCTGTTTTCCGTGTTTCATTGTCTGTTCTGTCTGTCTGTCTGTCTGTCTCTCTCTCTTCTCTCTAGCTCTCTCTCTATCTCTCTCTCTCTCGCTAGTCTCTCTGTGGGTGTGGGTGTGTGTTCTGCGTTATTGTTGATTGCGTTCTTTTGTTCTTCTGCTCTTTCATTCTCTCCTTCGTCGTCGTCCTCGTCGTTGTTGTTTTTGTTGTTTTATCTCTTTCCTTTTGCCTTTCTTTATCTTTTTCTTCTTCAGTATCATCATCATCTTCTTCTTCTTCTCCTCCTCCTCCTACTACTACTACTACTACTACTTCTCTACTCCTCTTCTTCTTCTTCTTCTCTTCCTCCTCCTCTCCTCCTCCTCCTTCTCCTTCTTCTTCTTCTTCTTCTCAAGCCTTTCATTTTTCTTTCGTTGGTTTTCTTTTCTGTTTTCCTCCCCCCCCCTCCCTCGGTTTCTTTCTTAGACATTTATCACCATGATGTTATCGCTGCAGTTATGAGACCGTCGACGAGTCTTCCCAACCCCGTCTCCCAACCCACCTGCCAGACAACACCTTTTACACCTGAGAGGACGAGAGACGAAAGAGACTGACGTCCAATGAACTGCAACAAATTGGACAGATGATTCCAAAGCAGGAAAGGGGGAGGGGGTGGGGGTGGGGTGGTAAGGAGAAAGAGGGTAAGTACAGGCGGAAGTCCATGGGGGGGGGGGGGGGGGGGGGGGGGGGGGGGGGGAGGGGGGAGATGGGATGGGCATGAAAGTATTGTTGAAAGGGAAAGAAAGGAAGGAAAGAGAAAACAGGGGATGAGGGAGAATGGAAGAGAAGAGTTACAAACGGTATAAGGATCGACCGATGACGTAAAAAAATTATTGACAGACAGAGGACAACGCCCAAATTATCGCCTAGCCCTTCATACACGCATGCAAGCAGCACACGAAAAGGTGAAATTGTTTAATTACACACACACGCGCGCGACGCACATATACACACACAGCATGCGCACGCACGCACGCGCACCACACACACACACACACACACACACACACACTACAATACATACACACAACACACACACACACAACACGCTGAGAATGGGAATGTTTACAAATTAGTGATG